>CAJQZJ010037406.1:229462-241955 GCA_907164525.1 Lophiomys imhausi | reverse complement strand
CCCCCCCCCTTTCTTTTGCTTTTTTGAGACAAGGTTTCTTCATGTAGCTCTGGCTGTCCTGAAACTCGCTCTGCAGACCAGGCTGGCCTCGAACTCAGAGATCAGTCTGCCTCTGCCTCCCAAGTGCTAGGATTAAAGGTGTGCACCATCATGGCCCAGCTTACTTTCTAGTTTCTTAATTGACTTTGTTCTTCAGAGTGGCATTCATTTTGTGACAAAACTGAACAGCAAGCAGGGCAGCCGACATGTGCTCTGTGTCCCCCACAACACACACACACACCCTTCCCAGTGTCGTCATTCCCTCAGCCTGGCCTCCTTGTTATACTAGTGGCCTCACATTGATGTGTAGTTGTTAGAAGTTGACCTCAGAGCCATGCATCCATTGCCGGCTGACCCTGGCTCTCCTCTGTCCTTTCATGCAAACTAGTCTGCACCCTGAATACCCTCCACATCCGGCCCAGAATTCTTTTCACCAGCATTTATGGACTGCCTTGCACAGGCCTTATGGATGATGTTCTAAAGTACTGTGGCGGAGGGACTCAACATAGATGCTCTTTGCTGCCCTGACTGGCTGTGAAACATGGCTCCTGTCTTTCCCCTGGGGCTCAATTCAAGAGCCACCCAAGTCACTGCAGCTCTTCTCCCTGCACCCTTGATGAGGGGAAGCTTGTGGCTTGGAGAAGAACCAGGTCCAAGTCTAGACTCTGCCAAGCGCGGAAGTTGGAGCAAGGGCAGCATCCCTGGGTTTCACTTTTCCAGCTGTCCAGTGGTCAGAACAGCACCCACTCACTAATGCCTCACTTTCTCTGCCCCCAAATGAGCTTGGGACCCTTCCCTGCAGGAGCCTGCGAAAGCAGACCCATGTGCACTTGGCTTAGCCTACTGTGCTGGCATGGAGAATAGACAGGCCCACTTCTCTTCCCTGGTTCTGTAGTGCTCAAGGACTGGGCATCACAGGTAGTGGCTGTGCATTTTCTCTGGCTCAGTTCCATGCCAGGCTGTAGGGTCCCAAAACAGACTCTCGGTGGGCACATGAAGCCAGGAGTACTTGAGAGTATGGGCTTATTTAGCTTTCACATGACAAAGAGCAGGCTTCAGGGTTGAGCAAAATGAATGGGGAGCCCTCAACTGGAGGGGCTCTGCCGGCAGATATTTTGGGAGAATGGTGGTGCAGGAACATAGTGAGGGGTTTGAGACCTCCCAACCCAAATATAGGGCTTGGGATCTCCTGCCTTCTCGCCTTAGCACAAAGCCCACAACCACCTTTATGCACTGACTTTTGCAGACAGTCCCTTGGAGTTCAATGCGGCTGGCATTGATTGACAGCCCTAGGAGACAGGCTGCAGTCAGACTGAACCAACACAGGACCTAATTTGAAATTCAAATTTTGCTAAGCAGAAAATTAATATGAATCTCATGTTTTCTTTTCTCAGGCCCAGCTGTGCCTCTGCCAGCCAGCATGGTGGCCACATGCAGTCCCTATGGACTCACACTTAGGTACGCAAAGCAGGGAGGAAAGGTCTCCCCTGTGTTTTTGTTCTGTAAGTAAGAAGTCAGAGTTCCAACTCAGAACCCCAACACAGATATCGTCAATCCAGAGCCCCAACACAGACAACCTCAACCCACAACCAACACAGATAACTCACTCAGAGAAAGTAGAGAAAGGGTTCTTGGAGGCAGGCTCTTAGCAAAGGGTACTGGGATTTAGAGAATCCTAGGGTGGAGCCCCTGGGAATGCTAAGCAGGTCTGCTCTGTGAGCAGAGGGGATGCTGGGAGGTCCTGGCCAGGCCTGAGAGCAGAGCTGAGGAGTCCATTGCAGAAGGCAGGAACTTCCTTCCTGTCACAGACTTGCAGGCTTCACCGGTGCACCCCTGCTTTCCTCACTGCTTCTTACCCCCATGGGACAAGGCCATGGCCAGATTTCCACTTCTGCCCTAATCTGTCATTTCCCCTCCACTCAGCCAGGTTCAGATCATCCCAGCCACTCCCATAGTCAGTGACTCTCTGTGGCTCTCTATTGCCAGAGAGACCAGATGGCAAGATTATGGCAAACATGGCTGTGGGCTCAAATCTTGACCTGGGCACTTCATTAGCGGAGTCACCCTGGGTGAGTACCACAGCTGCTTTGGACTTGCTTGCTAATCAGTGAACCGGGGATTGGAGCACTCACCTTTCAGGGCTGTATGGGGGTCGGGTGTGTTGGTATGTGGGAGGCACTGGGCCATGGCCACCTCTTTGCACACACACAAGGGCAAGAACAGGGTCCAGGCACTCCTCTATTCTGCTCCCTGGATCTCCCGGGCTTGGCTTCTACAATTCTTCTCCTGGCGAAGAGTGTGTCCCCACCTGGCACTTGTCTGTTCCTCACTAGTATAGTATCCTTGAGGACTAGGCTGGACCAAGTTCATCCACTGTCATACTCTGCTTTAGCATAAGCCTGCCTCATGCTGGGATAGGGAACCTTGGGGGATCTTAGGTCCTCTATCGTGAATTTTTATTTCAATATGTTCCTTCTAGCCTGTCTTCAGAGGTCCTGTGGAGATGGATGCTCAAATCCTAGCTTCCCTGGGTCCCGCTGGCATCCCAGCCTCTAAAGCAAGGGTTTGGTCTGGGAATCCTAGGTGTTACCCACTGCCTATCCATCCCACCGTCTAGACTTACCAGCCAGGGCCATGTTTGGGCTCCGGATGCTGTGCTGGGTGCTATGCCCAGTATAACATGAGGACAGGTGTCTGTTGTCCTTGGCCATCTTGGTGCAGGTCTATCTGCCTTGAGGGCTCCAGACAGCAGGGATTAGGGAAAGAGCCTCCTTCTATGCTTTTCTCCAGTGCAGTTCCATACATGGTCCACAGCAGTGCTCATTGATGGGTAGGGGACAAGTCAATGATGTCTGTCAGAACCCTCCCTCCCTGTCACTTACCTGTAGAGGATGGCATGGGACTGCATAGTGGGACTGTCTGGGTGTGGGCAAAAGTATCCAGATTGCCCCGACTTCTGGAACAGTGTAAAAGGCAACTAGTCTGTGGACTTCTTGCCCTGATCCTTGGCAGAGGGAATGCCTGTGGCATTTCCACCAAGGGATCGATCAGGAGGTCAATGCTAGCGTCTGTGTTCATGCTCACTTTGGAAGTGACTGTCCTTGCATTCCGAGGATTCGTGGCCATCAGGCACTTGTGCAAAGCTGGATTCTGCTTGTTGGAGCCTTGTTTCGGAGTTTTCCATGTGTGAGCTGGGCTATTCTCTCCATTCTTGTGTTTTGGTGTTAATATTGGCCACGATGTGGTTGCAATTTGTCCCTCTGTGATGTAATTTACTTCTTTGGAACTCACGTCTCAGTGTGGTGACATCAGAGGGAGTGGGACCTTTAAGAGGATCAGTGGGAGGGTTTTTAGTTTACTGGGGGTATACCCTTGGAAAAGATTAAGGTTGTTCTGGTGGGACCTTGAGAGAAGGCTGGCTCCTTTCCACTCTCTGGCTTCTTGTCCCACTATGAATACTTTCTTTCCTGTACAAGCTTCTGCCATGTGCCATCCACTATGAGATTGTCACTGGAGGTCAAATCAATAGCCACTTAACCCTGGGCTTTCCTAAATAAACCATTTTTGCTTATACCTAATTTAGCCAGAAATATTTTGTTACAGAAACAGAAAACAGATGGATCTAAAGTTATACCAGTATTCTGGGGTGGGAAATACTTGCAACAGGTAGTATTTTCATTAACCAGAAATATGCTTTTGTGGCCCTGCCCCTCTCTGGGCAGCCTGGGAGAGTTGGCTCCACCCCTTGGGGCAGCACAGTAGCGGTGTGGGCAGAGGAGAGCCAGCCCTGAGGGACCACTGTTCGTCAAGAAAAGGAAAAGCTGGGGCTGCCAAGTTGGCTCAGTGGGTAAGGTGTTTGCCATTCATCAGGCTGGACTCTCCATATCCAGTACCCACAGAGGCTGGCCCTGGCAGCCAGCCTACTGCTATAATCCCAGGCCTGACAGGACGAGTCATGAGGATCCCTTAAGGTTGCTGGTCAGTCAGGCTGGCTTAGTGAGCTCCAGGTTCAGTGAGAGACCTTGTTTCAAAAAAAACAGAGGGTAAGGGCTGGAGAGATGGCTCCATGGTTAAGGGCACCAGCTGCTCTTCCAGAGGACCTGGGTTCAGTTTCTGACATCCACATGTTGGCTTTTAAGTATCTGTAATTCCAGTTCCAGAAGGATTTGATGCTCTCCTCTAGCTTCCGTGGTCACTGTATGCACATGGCACCCAGACATTCATTCAGGCAAAACACCCCTACATGTAAAATAAAAATAGACAGAAGAATAAGGCAGAGAATGATGGAGGATGAGACCTCTGTTATCCATATGCACAAGTGCACTTGTAACCTCGAGCTCACATGTACACACATAAGCACACACTTAGGGAAAAGACATCACCGGTTTGTTTTGGTGGTTGAGTCCCATGCATGTGTTGGGTGCACAGCTCTGTCTGGGTCAGCCTTGTGGGAATCAGGGTCAAGGGGAAAAAACAAAACAAAAAAGAAATTAAAGCCAAGACTGGGAGGAACTCTGAAATACCACCCTTGGGTACCAAGAGCTACAGAGGCCACCAGATGCACTTAGGCAGCTGTTGAAGGGAAAAGTATCAGGTCAGGATTTCCAAGACCAAGTTCTCAGCACAAAGGAGATTAATTTGTCCCAGAGGGACAAAGGATTGCCTCTAGATAGCAAGGAGACAGACATGGCACATAGGAAAGTGGTGGTTTATAAAGGTAAAAGGGAGAACCCCACGTTAGGACGAAGTGTTTAATTTTATTCAGGCATGTTCACTAGGTGAGCCAAAGGGGACTTTTGATTGCTGGACTTCATTACTTTGATAGCTGGACCTTGGTGGTCAGCCTTAGGAGGAGGAAATGGCCAAATAAGGTAATAGACCTTGGAGGCTAGCTTTAGGAATGTCATCTAAAGGTTTTTAGTAAGGCAGAGGGAATGGGGAAGGGCAAGGCCTGCCAGAGCCATGTTCACCATGCTTGAGCTGGCCAGAGTTCCTTCAGCTGTATTTCAGAGAAAGAGAGTTGGAAAGGTGTTTACAGGGTGCATGTGGTGAGTGTATTCTCAAAACTACAAGCTGAAAGAGTTTGTTTTCATAGAAATGGCCATGATGAAAACTCTAATTTTGGGAGATAATTATGGTAGTAACTAACACAAAAGGAAGTGTACATGTTGTATGATACAGGTGCAAAAAATTCAAATAAGAAGCCTCCAGAAAAAGTTGACAAAATTGTTATCAGGTTTCAGCTGGTGGTGGGAACAGCCACAATGTTTCCACGGCTAATATTTGTGTCTCATTCAAGAGAGGAGGCTGGGGTCAATGGCAAGATGTCGCTTTCATCCCAGTCCCCTTCACATCCCTGCTGTGAAGGTGTGAGTCCCAGGTAGTGAATCTGGGAGAAGGGAGTGTCATTCTCAGGGGGAGGGAGATGTCTTTCTCTGTGAAAGGCCAGCAGAGGGCCAGGGTGACCACCTGGTAATCCGCTGGCTGTGACACCAGGCCACTTATCCCATCTCCCTACCCTGGTTTACCTCTGTGTGAAATGGGCTTTGAGTGTCTGAGAGGACTTTGAGTGCTTTAAGATCTGTTCTGCAGAGAGACCACAGACAGACAGACAGACAGAAACAGAGACCTACAGAAAACACTCTTTTGACTGTGCTCAGTACGGGCTGGGGCAGGCCTTGGCGGCCAACCCTGCTGTCACTCAGTGACAGGGTTTCCTGCAGGGTCCACTCCAGACAGCTCCTTTCTTCATCCTGCTCTGACTCTCCTAGGCCCCATTTGAGTACAAATGCTTGCACGGTGCGTGGAGCTCGGTCAACAGCCTGAAGGGAGGAGAGACTGGCTGCTCCAGGAGGAAGGAGCTTGCTAGTCAGGGCCTTGGGATCTGTGTCCAGTGCAGCTCCTCCTGCACTCCAACTACCCTGTACATTTCAGGGTTGCAGCCTGCAGGACGCGTGGGCCAGCTCCTTACCCAGAATCTCTGCAGTTCACCTCCTTGTCTCTGTGTGCCATCCCCCGGGGTACCCATGGAGAACCCCAGGACCTAAGGACACCAGAGCAGTGTGGGTGCTCTAGTTCTTTATGGCAGGTGGTGGTGTGGCGTTTGCACAGAGCTGTGTGACATCGCACAGATGTGACGTCATCTCCAGATGACACAAACCCTGAAGCAATGTAAGCAGCATGCAACCAATTAACACACGCTTTGTGCTGGGAATCATGGGAAAGATGTCTGCATGGACACATTGGCAATAGATGCAGTTTTTGTTTTCTAAACATATGTGTATGCACACAGGAGTCAGAACATGCATGTTGTGCTCAGATAACAGCTTGTGGGACTCAATTCTTCAGTTGTAAACTTCTACCACATAGGTTCCAAGGATGGAACTCAGGTGGTCAGCCTTGGCACTCATCATCTGTACAGGCTGAGTTATCTCTGGTCCCATTTTTTCCTCTCTTGTTATTTTAGATCTTTGCTTTAATCCATGGATTTGGACTCATTGGATGCAGAAAGGTCAACCGTATACATACAGTCAGTACATACTACACACACATACCCACCACACATACCACACACACATACATACTACACAAATAAACACTATATATACACACACCACATACACATATACACACCATACATACCACACAACACACACACTGCAACACACATATATACATACACACTACACATACTATACATACACTAAACACCCAACACATACATATAACATACTATACATACACTATGCATACTACACACACACTAAATGCACACATAGATACACACATATACACTACATGCCACACATACACTACATACCACACACACATACCACACATTAAATACACACAATACATACTACATACTACACACACATTGCACACTAAACACACACATATATACACATAATACACACACTAAACACATATACATATATATACACACAAACACACATGTACAACATGCACACACTACATGCTCTTGGAGATTGTTACAAAGTGACTAAAGGTAGGGTAGGTACCATATACGGTGGACACTCTGGATAAAGGGATGAATCACAGGAGGACAGAACAGGACTGCATGAGTTCTCATCCCACTACTCAGAGCAGGACATAAAACAACATTATGGATGTTTAATTCTGGAAATTTCTGTTTAATATTTGGACTGAAGATGACAGAGTGTGACTGAAGCTGTAGAAAGTGAACCTATGGTTAAGAAGAGTCTTCTGGAGAAGCCTGGCAGCTGGAGAGGCATCACCACACTGAGTCCTGAATCTCTTCCCTCTGCATTCGAGGGTCTGGCTCTCCCTGCTCCCTATCACGGGGATTTATTTATTAGTTTATTTGTTTGTTAGAGGTGCACTGTTCCTTCAGGAAATCTCACCTTGAAATTGGAAAGCAGCATCTTACATTCCAGCCACGTGTTCATTTATGAGCGTTTCTCCAGGCTTCGTCCTGTATTTCAGACTCATCCCGGAATTTCTCCCTCCAGCGTTCCTCCCCCACGTTCCTGCGTGGTTCCTCTGGCTGACAGTAGTCTCCTCTGGCTTTCCACACCCCCCTTGCAGGCGTGCATTCCTCTCCTGTTCCTCTGGCTGACACTGCTCTCCTCTGGCTGCCCAGATCTACTTTTCCTAATCTCTGCTCATAAATCATAGCCCGGCCATTAATCATGTTGTCTCTCAGAGCAATCTCCCTGCTTCCTCCTATGGATGATGACACAGATCCCCCTTCCTGCCTGCAAATGGAGATAGATTCTCTGCCTGTGGGTGTGGGTAGAGTGGCCATGTCCCATGCTCACCCAGGGTGGGACAGGAAGTCTCTCCAGCAGCCTTCCTTGCACCGCTCTGAGCCACTTACAACCCTGTGTTGTCACAGCTAGACCCCAGATACGGGCAGGAGAGGCTTTCTAGTCAGTCCTTACCTGATTAATAGGTGTCACTGTGTCCCAGACCATGCCACATATCCACTATCCGGATCTGGGCTCATTGTCTTCCTTTCTGGCCACACCCACTCATGAACTCTTTATACTTTAGCTTGTGTCGGGCAGATCTGACCTGCCTAATCGGTGAGGACCGAGGGCCCAAATGCTCAGCCTGACTCTCAGGGACAGCCTGGCCTCAGGTCTAGCCCTATGACCTGGGTGTGTTGACCTACCTCTTGCCTCAGAGCCTTGCGGGCTATGCTCTTTTTATGCTCAGCCTAAAACAAATGTCAGCATCGTTGACGACAGTCTGATGCTGCTTTGCCTCTTCCTATCAGCCCGGCACTGAGTTAAGTACGCACTTATCACTTACCATGTCGCTGAGCTTCTCTAAAACCTCTGAGGGTCTTTGTGGCTTTTGGCTTCCTTTTTTAGATGGGAACACAGTGGTACAGAGGGCCTGTGACTGGATTGGGGTTTTACAGCTAGTGCCAGTGGGAGCTCAGGTTTGCTTTTCAGATGTTGTATTCCATCACGAAGCCAAGGCTGGATTTGAACATACAATTCTGCCAAGTACTGAGATTACAGGCCTGTGCCATCATTCCTGGCCTGGAACTGGGTTTAAGCCAGGCCTGTCAAAACCTATGGTCTGTCTTCTTGCCTAGTATATGTGGGGGCTCAGCTATCTTCTTCCCTCTTTCCTTCTGCCATGTCCATGGTTAACCACATGCTAGCCTGTGAGTCCCAAAGTTCCCACAACTAACCTCAGAGCCCAGTTGCCGTGTTCGGGGTGTGATAGAACCATGGATCCTCCAGACATGACTGGGGGCCGTGAATGAATGAGCTGGTCTGTGGAATAGAGAAGTGGAGAGGGAAGCCACACCCAGATGTGCTGCAGTCAGTCATATGTGCTCTTCGAGAACATGGGCTCAGCAGGCCAGGGAGAATCTGTGTCACCTGTGCATAAGGAACCCGTTTACCTGAGTCAGCCTGCAGGTCGAGAGCCACAGGCTCCTGTCGCAGCCAGCTTGTTAAAAGTTAACTGTTCGTCCTTTCCTAAGAGACCCAGGGTGGGAGGAGAGAGGACTGCGTGCACTCAGATCCACTCAGCAGTATCCGCCCCTGGACCTTGGGGTGTTGTAGTTTGTGACTCTTATTATTTTTTGTTTTATTATACTACATTATTTTACCATACTTAAATCTCTACCTTCCTTCCAACCCCTCAACACTAGGTGGGAGAGAAAGAAGGTTAGAGGGAAAAGGGATATAATTCTCTTTGATCTACTTTCTGCTGTTTAGGGCCATGGGATTTTTTTTGGGGGGGGGACAATGCCAATCTCAGGAGTCAGAAGTCCAGCAAACCAGCAACAGCCAACACAGCAAACTAGCAAACTAAGAAACATAGCAGCAGGACAAACCAACAGAAATTTGGGGGAGCAGCAGCCGCAGGAAGAGCAGCAACCTCCTCCTCCTCCTTCAGAACACCCGTACATCTCAGGGCTCTGGCTTTTTATACCCCTCTCCTGAGTCCTCAGAATTAAACTTTCTGCAACTGGTCAAGTCATGCTGCTGCTAGCACACAAGACACTTATAATTTAGACGTGTGGACAAACTGAAGGAGCCCCCACACCCGGGATTAAAACAAAAACATTCTCATGCCATAACTGGGTTTTTTAAGAAACAAAATTCTTACCACATTGGGATCTTGAGATTGTGTGTGTGCTACATTACATGTCATCCCATGTCTGCCATATAAAATGAGCATGGCCCTGTGTTTTTCACTATTTCTTCCCTCTTGTATGAAAGGCCTTTGTTATTCTGCCTTTACTCATTCTCCCCCTGACCCTCTGTTATGATGTTGGTGATGACATTCTGTGTTCCCCGGTCTCCAGCAAGCCCAGTGTCATCTCCCTGTCCGTGCCGATGCTATCGCGTGCCTGTCAGTCATCAGAGTGTTTCTAGATGTGGTTTTGCTAGGTTGACAAAGTCATGTCTTTAAAGTTTCTACAGAGATTGCTAACATACCTCCCAGGGGTCATGACAGTAAGGAATGAGCTGTAAAATTCCTCTTATCTCCACTTGGACAGTACGGTGTGGTTACAACCTTTAAACTCCCAGCTGGTGTGTGTGGGCACTCTCTTGACTGTGACAAAGGCCACTGTCAGGCCTGGAGCTGCTTCTGTAGAGTGGCTCTCCTTGGCTCTCAGTTCCCAGAGGGCTAGAGGAGCAGAGAGCTCCAAAGGATGAGTCTCTGAGGTTAAAGTTCATATGAAGTCCTCTAGTCTCCAAGAAGCTAGGGAGGGAGTGGCCAAGATGGTGCAGGGTCCTGCAGCTTATGAGGTTCTCGAAGCCCAAGGGCAGACCGCAGGAGGCTTTGCTGATGTAACTTGGAATAGCTGGGACTGTCCTTGGGGTTCTTGCTCTGCCCCTGGTCCCCTGCCCTGTCTCCTACTTCTGTACAGAGGCTAACCTTCTGGCGGGATGACTACCTTTGCTCCTTGCATTCTGATACCAAGGCTAGGCTTAGGGTGGTCTGGCCATTCTCCTTTCCACACTCTGGATCAGTGACATGCAGGACAATGGGGCTGGTTGACTCAGGCTTCCCCTAGGTGCTGTCACTTGAGGTCAACTCTCCACCCAGTGACCATGCACTGACAGTTGCCATTCAGAGCCATCGCTGTACCTAGTGATCATATGCAGTGATTGTCATTTGGGGCCATCCTTCCAAGCACTGGCCACATGCCAGAGGATTCCAGCTCCTTATCTCGGGTCTCAACTGGTCCAGAATCAGGGTGGGAATGTGGGATTCTGCTTAATTGCCCCTCATCACTCAACAGCTCCCAGAACAGGCTCTGAGTCTGGGCATGATCATAAAAGTCGTAGAAAAACAGTACCAAAAGTATCCTGGGCTGGAGAGATGGCTCAGAGGTTAAGAGTACTTGCTGCTCTTCCAGAGGTCCTGAGTTCAATTCCCAGCAACCACACGGTGGCTCACAAGCATCTATAATGAGATCTGGTGCCATCTTCTGGTGTGCAGGCATACATACTTCAGTTCAGAACATTGTATACATCATAATAAAAATAAATAAAAAAGTATCCTGTAAGCATAACTTTTAAACTATATTTATTAATAATTATTAACACCTACCACCCATCAACCTTAAGAACTTTAGGATACCAATCCTCAAGTGCAGGTCCTTGAGGGCAACTGGTCAACTGTCTGCAGGAGCACCACCATAGCAGTTGTTCGGTGGTTACATGGCTATTGTGCTGGCTGCCTCCTCACTTCAGCGTGGGCTCAAGACTTCCTAAGTCAGTCAAGACTGTCAAAGCTAAATGGAGCAGCTGTAACACCCCTGTGTGCTTCAGCGGTTAGCTGAACCCTCTCAGGGCAGATGCAGTGCCATGTGGCCTAGTCCTTGGTGTCATGTACTTGCTGGGGCCTCTTCTGTTCGTCTGGGCCTTGCCACACCCTCACGGGACAGGGGCCGCACTCCTGCCTGTTTTCGTGGTCTCCTTTCAGTCCATTCTCTGAAGTCTCAGAGCGCTCACATCTCACGCCTTGCTCACTTGCTCAGTGGCTGCAGGGCCACGGATGGACACAGCCGCAGGCCGCTCTTGTGCTGCTGTGGTGCCACCTGGCCACAACTCTCCCCGGTGCCCAGTTCTCACCAACTTTCTCTAAGCAGGTCCTATGCCATGCCTCTCGTGCCAGCTGAGCTTACTTGCGGCAAGTCCAGCTCTCTGCTGCCTTTTCTTGGCCTTCTTGGGCTAGCTTGTGACAGGGGCCCCTTTCCAGGCTCCCAGACATTCCTTCTTATACATACAGGTGCCTTCTCATTGGTCAACTTCATGCCTTCCTACCAGAGGCACACCTGCTGCCCAGAACCATGTGTGCTGCCATGTGCCAGGCTGATTCCATAGAAATCCAGCCTCCACCACAGGATCCCCAGGCAGATGTGGTGGTGCTTGCTTTCAATCCCAACATGGAACAGGCTGAGACAGGTGGACGTCTGTGAGTTCAAGGCCCAGCTGGCCTACATGGTGACGTAGGGGCCAAGCAGAGCTACACAGTGAGACCTTGTCTCAAAACAAGCAAGTACACAAACAAAAAAAACCTGCCCACCAAAGCCTGCATTTTTTATGGTAAAACATCACACACACACACACACACACACACACACACATACACACACACACACACACACACACACACACATACACACACACACACACACACACACACACACACACACACACACACAAACCCTATGGACAGGTTGAAGGACTAGAACAGTGTGCTGGTGAGATGACTCAGCAGATAAAGCATTTCCTGCACATGCCTGATGAACTGTGTTCAATCCCGGAACCTGTGCAAAGGTGGAAGGACAGAACGGATCCCGAAGGTGTCCTCCAACCTCTACATGTGTGCTGTGCCTCAGCCCCTTCCCACATCTCTCTCTCTCTTTCTGTTTATCTCTGTCACACACACACACACACACACACACACACACACACACACACACACA
>CAJQZJ010037406.1:217604-228794 GCA_907164525.1 Lophiomys imhausi | reverse complement strand
CACACACACACACACACACACACACACACACACACACACACACACACGCACACACATAGTCTTTCTTATTTCTTTGAGTCAGGCAAAGGCATCATGGTGCCTCCCTCCTAAATACTTTGCTGCAACTCCTCACAGGATGATGTCCACATGGCCAGTCATATCAGGCAGCAATCTCCACATAAAGAGAAACTTGGATGTGTGGACATGTGGGGGAGATCTATTAAAAGGTGCTGACTCCCACAAGGATGGAGGTATGAGCCCACACCTGCAGCGGACAGAGCTGAGGGAGCAGGTGAGTCTGCTGGGGAGCCCCCTATTGCTCAGGGAGCTTGTTTTCTGGTTGTGTCAAGTCCTAACTGAATGAGGCCCACCCACATCATGGAGAGCCATCTCCTTTTCCCAGAATCCCTCATTTTGGGCATAACCTCACCCAGCCTACTTTCTACCTTTGACATACAGGGTCAACCATCACAGAATCACCATACTCAACAATTGTTAAGGTAGACTTGATCTTACTGTCTAAAACATCTACTCAGATCTCCCAAGGTCTAATTAAAGGTAGTATTTAGTATTTAGTATTTAGTATCCCACCTTCCAGTCTCCTTTCATCTAGAATAGCTCCCCTTTTCTTCATGTAACTGCTGTGTGTATGGTGTGTGGGTGCACATATGTGTGTGCATGTGTGTGTGTAAACCTGAGGCTGACTTCTGGAGTCATCCTCAACCATTCTCCCTTATTCATTAAGGGAGGGTATAACAGTTTAGATGAAAATGACCCTCATAGACTCATATGGTTGAATGCTTGGACTCCTGTTGGTAGAACTGTTTAGGAAGGATTAGAGGTGTGGCCTCATTGGAGGCTTGTCACTGGGAGTGGACTTTGAGGATTCAAAAGACTTGCCATTCCCAGTGTATCTCTCTGCCTTGTGGTTTTATCTCAAGATGTGAGCTTTTACCTACTGCTCCAGTGCCCTGCCTGCCCGCTGCCATGCTCTCTGACATGATGGTCATAGACTTTAACCTTCTGAAACTGTGAGCCCCTAAATTAAATACTTTCTTTGATAGGTTGCCTTGGCTATGGTGTCTTATCATGGCAATAGAAAAGCAACTAAGATTCCAGGTCTTCCACTGGAAACCAGAGTGCACTGACAAACACTGGCTGCTATTTTAGCTAGCCAGCTTGCTCCAAGTGTTTCTGTCTCCATCTTCCAAACACTATGATTACAAATGGGGCGCTACAGGCCCTGACATCAATGCGGGCACTGGGAACTGAACTGCAGCGAGCACTCCTCCCTTTTCAGTGTTCATGTACTAGACCCCTCTCGGGACACTGATGCAGGCTTTGAAGCTGGCTGGTTACAGAATATCCCTGCTTTGGACTCATCAGCTGTTTGCTTGTGAAAAGATCCTGGTGAACCATTACACTGTCTTCTTGGAGCACAGGACTCAGCGGAGGAGGTCAGTGTGTGGCTGCAGCTTGGCTATGGTACTGGCTGGGTGGTTTCCTCAGCTCATCCTGGGGGCCAATCCTCTCTGATGGCTCAATGAGCTTCAGGCAGGTTCAGGTGACCTAGAATGGCATTGTTTTGTCTACTTTAGTAGTGGTATTGCTCCTCAGATAGTCCAGGCCCCTCCCTCACCTGCCCAGGGTAGTAATCTGACATTGCTATTGCCCTTCCTTCTTATTAATGATTATGGGGAGCCCCTGCCATCAGATATCTTTGGGATTTTAAAAGTTCTTACTAATTACTCTCACCATATAATGCAGTGCTCCAGATCCACCTGGCCAGTGCTCAGTTTCAGGCTTGGCTTTCTTTGGTAGAAGTGGTTTTGGGTCCAAGGTCTTGGGATTAGGGAACTCAGTTATAGGCCTGAATTACCCCATACCCCCATCACAGAGACTGAGCTGAGAGCAAATGGCTGGAGTCAGAGCCAGTACCTATCTGCAACAGCTGAGATCCCCATAACTGGCCACTCCAGGGTGTTCTCCTTCCTAAATGCAGATGCTCCCCCACACCCCATGCCGATGGAGAGGATAGTCTAACACACACGCCTCTTGAAATGCATTGAGCTGACACTGGCAGCTTTCCCCATGCTTGAGCATCCTAAAGACTTCTAGAACTCCCAGGCCATGTAGCCCCACCTTGCTTCTGTCCCTCAGGTGGGCCACTCATCATTCACTGAGGGGGGACAGCATGCCTGAGCCAAACCTTGTGGAAGGAGCAAGCTTCTCTGTGGAGGGGGGTAACCTGGCACTGTTTCCAAGTTCCAGAATCCCACCTAACTCACCTGGGACAGAAGCAGCATTTTGAACAGGGAAGAAGGAAGCCTGGAAGGGATGAGGAGGAGGAGGACACCTCTGGGGCTCTGGCTTACGTGCTGCTGGGTGTGAGTCCCAGGGTAGCAGAAGGAAGGGTCAGGGCCCATCATGCAAACATTCTTTTTCTGTTCACTGGCTGTGTCACTCTGGATGAGGAAGCTGCTTGGAGGTCCTGGGGAAAGGTTTCATGGCTCTTGGTGATAGCATCTGCCCCAGCCCTCAGGCTTAGTGTGAGTTAAGGGAGGAGTGGAGAGAGCTGGACAGAATCTGCCACAGGCTTTGTGGCTAATCAGTTATGGTCAGTTTTACAAAATAGAGTAACGAAATCCCAAGTGCTTGGTCACTGGGCCCATTGTTAGTCGCTAACAGAAGTGGGGTGGGGCTTATGGGAGTCCTTCTCAGCTTTCCCACAGCTTTTACAGAATGGCCCAACTCAACTACTAGGGACCCTTAGGACTGACCTCAGTCTGCACAAAGTGAGGGGGGGTGAGTTCTGCTTCCTAGAAGGTGGGGCTTCTCAGGACACATGCCACAGTGTAGTTGTGGAGACGGGGGACAACTTGTGGGAGTCAGTTCTTTTCTTCCAACATGTGGGTGCCAGGGACCAAACTCAGATTGTCTGCATAGCAACTGCCTTTACCCTCTGCAGGGTCAAGGGTGGAGAAAGGTATGGTAAGTGGGAGTAGGGGTGGGGCTGCCATGTGCTTCCTGAGACTCAGGTGGGTACTGAGGGGGTCAGGTCATGGAGAAACATAGGTAGACCCCAGGGCTATTGGAGGCTGTGCCCTGTGCCTCTTAAGACTGAGCATGTCACTACTGGGTCTATTTGGAGTTGCTGTGACAAAAAATACCTGAGGCAGGATGAGTTATAAAGTAGCACTTCATTTCTTACCATTCTGGAGGCTGTGCAGCCTGAGGTCAAGGCACTGACAACATCTGGTGAAAACCTGACTGTAGCTTCATCTGTGGTAGAGGGCAGAACGGCAAAACTGTTCATGCATGAGAGCAAGAGGGCACAACTCCATCCTGCAGGTAGGCCCACAGCCTTCATACCTCTTCAAGATCCTACCTTTTGGCACTGAGGTCTTGGAATGTTTCTAATGTGTACACCTTTAGAGCACACTTAAATCACAGCATGACCTTGTAGTCTCCGGGGTCAAGACTGGGGCGTGGGCACAGCAGAGCTACCAGCAAAGACAGACTTAATCAGTGGTGACTATTGAATCAGCAAGCCTCCCGCCAGAACTGACTCACTTTTGATTTATAGGTGCTTTGATGGGAGAATGAGGGAGGTGGAGTGAGTGGGAGGAGTGGACAGGCAGAGCCCAGGATAGTCACAGAAATGAGGGAAAGGATGACGGGGGCACACAAAGAAGAAAGCGTGTATTTGGGCTTACGGTTCCAGAGGGATAGAGTCCCTTGTGGCAGAGAGGCATGGCAGCAGGGCCGGCATGGTGGCTGGAGCAGGATCTGAGAGCCTACGTCTTGAACTACAAGCAAGAAACAGAGAGTAAACTAGAAGTGGCATGAGGTTTGGGTCTCAAAGCCAGCTCCCAGTGACACTCTTCCTCCCGCAAGGCTGCATCACCTATACTTCCCAAAGAGTGCCACCAACTGGGACCAAGTGCTCAGGTACCTGAGCCTATGGGGACATTTCCCCTTTTAGTTCCCACACGGTGGTCTGCATGCAGCTTATCTGGGCTTGCTAATGGTGCAGTGAGAGCCAGGCTTCTGTGCTCCAGATGGGTAGGAGGAACACCGGGGCTGGGATGCAGGCATTGCTGGGGAAGCAGCCTGTTCTTCATCCTCTCAGGTGGGCATGTAGATGGCCTTGGATCATTCCGCTATCGGAACTTCTGTCTGTGTTTGTCAAGTCTCTGTAGCAAGACACAGCTCAGAGGAGCCTGGCAGAGGTTTGACTAACGAGAGCTGGCCTCAGGTCTCTCCCTAGTTTCTAGGGGTGGCAGCTGTCCTTGGCATTTCTGGGCTTGGAGAAGCATCACACCAAACTGTACCTTTGTCTTCCTATGGTGTCACTGTAGGTGCAGGTGTCAAGTTCTTCCTACTATGTTATATTGATCCTGTTGGATGGGGCCCACTTTTTCCAGTGTGACCTATTTGAACTAGTGGCCTGTGACCATCCTGTCTCTGAATTCTGGTCTGCCAGGGACAAAATGACATCCGTGACAGGTAGCTTAAAACAATTTTTTATTATTCACATTTATTCCTGCTTGTGGAGGGAGGGACACATGTCATAGTTGTGAAGTCAGAGGACAACTTGTGGGAGTCAGTTCTCTTCTTCCAACATGTGAGTCCCAAGGATCAAACTCTGGTTGTCAGGCTGTATAGCAAATGCCTCACCTGCTCAGGCATCTCACAGGCCCATGGAAGTTTTTGTGAGGCGCCTCAGTGTTTGGTTAGCACTCCCTTCTTACCATAGAGAGCTTCTATGAATATGGGAGACTGCAGTGTCCTTGGTCTCTTCATGAAAGAAGGGAGAGGAAAGTAAGGTGAGGACCCTAGTTCTGATCTGTTGTTACTGCTGCAATTGAAGAGGCCTGGCCTCTCTGATACCCAGAGTTCTCATCTAGGGAGACTGAACCCTTGGCAGGCCCATTAAACATTATAAGAGAGATTAACAGAGGCATATTCTGTGGGGCATGAGAGTGCTCAGAATGAAGTCCCAAGAAGCAACTAGGACTGGCTGTGTAGGTCCAAGACTGGATAAGACATGGCAGATTTTGGGCAGGTGATGTGGCAGAGGAGCCTGAAGCAGATAGACCTGGCAGTGTGGGCATCTGCTTGAGATATCGTAGTGCCTTAGTTAGGGTTTCTATTGCTGTGAAGAGACACCATGACTATGGCAACTCTTATAACAGAAAACATTTAATTGGGGCTGGCTTACAGTTTCAGAGATTTAGTCTGTTATCATCATGGTGGGAAGCATAGTAGCACGCAGGCAGACATGGTGCTGGAGAGATAGCTGAGAGTTCTATACCTAGACCAGCAGGCAGCAGGAAGAGAGAGTGACACTGGGCCTGGCTTGAGCTTCTGAGACCTCAAAACCCGTTCCCAGCGACACACTTCCTCCAACAAAGCCACACCCACTTTAAGTCAAAGTGGCAAGACTGTGAGACAGTGGGCCACATCCCCGGTCAAGAACAGAGAATGAACGCATGCAGTCTCAGCTCACTTTATGTACACTCTCATACAGCTCAGAATCTCCTGCCTAGGGACTGGTGCCGCCCATAGTGGACTGGGTCTTCCCACATTGATTAATATCATTGACACAGTCCCCCAGAGACATGCCCATTAAACTCCCTGCGTATGTAGGACAGTGTTCAGGGGCAGTGCTGTCTTTGGGCAGACTGTCTATGGGGTAGTGGAAGATGGGAAGTGATGCCAGATATAGACTCCCCAAATACCAACCCCTAAAAACCCCTTTAGAGATGGTCTATTCCTATTTGGGCCCAGAGTCTGCAATGATACTGAGCTTGCAGGTAGCCACTGCACTACAAGCACCTCCTACACTGTTTGTGTGGCTACAAAGTGGGAGCAGCATCCAGGCTCCGTTGGGAAGCAGCAGTCTGTAGAGATGATCTACGAGTACACAGGCAGGGACAGCAGAATGCCAGGACCTGTACGAGGCTACAGCAGGACTGGGGAATGCCACCTAGGAGAGTGTAGATGACAGGAAGGACTTCCTGGAAGAATGAACATCAGTTTTAAGAGATGAGCAAGAAGGAGTGCATACCAGGACCAAGGAAACATGAACATGAACATTGACCAAAAACCAAGGTGGGATGCATGACAGTCTGAGAGATGTAGAGGGAGCCATTTTGGATCCTTCTTTTGTCCTGCAGGACTTGCTGGTGATCAGTCCAGGGAAAGAGCAGTTCTCTTGTTAAGCAGCAGCTTCTCAAGGCAGATGGTTGAACCTGGATGCTGCATCTGCACAACTGGCTTATGGTGTAATTTATTACTACCTATGGGGCTTAGGCAATATCATCTGTTTCTCAGCACTGTGGAGGCTGAAGGCTAAAACCAGGGTACCACAGTGGGTGGGTCCTGGTGAAGGATCTCTCTTGAACTTACAGGTAGTTTCCTTCAGGGAGAGATGAAGAGAGGAGAGGGAGAAAGAAGAAGGAAGGAGGGAAAAAAGGGGAGAGTGAGAGAAAAAAGTGAGGAGGGGCTGTTGTTTGGTGTCTCTTAAAAAAGAAGCCTTTTTTACTTTAATTATATGTTTGTATGTGGGTTTGTATATGTGTATGTGCATATGAGTGCAGATGCCCACAGAGGCTAGAGGTGGAGCTAGAGTTCCCACAGGAAATTGTGAATCTCCCAGTGTGAGTGCTGGGAATTGAACTCTGGTCTTCTGGAAGAGCGGTGTGAGTTCTTAACTGCTGAGCTGTCTCTCCAACCTGGTGTCTCTTCTTGTAAGCGAGCTAATCCCCTTATGAGGGCTCCACCCTCATGAGCTCATGTAACCCTGATCACTTCCCAACAGCTCTACTTTCAAATGCCATCATCTTATAGGTTAGGACTTCTGGGTGTGAGTCGGGAGACATCTGTTCAGTCTATAGCAGAGGAAGACCCTTCTCGCCTGGTTGTCTCTCTGCCTCTGAAGCGTATGAAACCAGCCTCCTTTCATGTTTGAAAAATGTACTGATTTTGCTGGCTGCAAGCATCCTCGGGGAAACCCAGGACCCCAGTTCTCCCTCCCCTGGCCCTGTCACTGATCACTAGCATGGATGAGGGGAATTGTACAGCATGAAAGACCTATGCTTTGGGGAGGATAAACCTCCCTCTAAATACACATTATTGTTATTTTTATTACAGGCATCAGAGCAAAACCACGGGTTCAAAAGAGCTAATTTAGTTAGATCAGGAATAAGAGCTACTTGAGTTGAAAACTCATTCTCCTTGGTGATATTTTCTTTGGGTATAAATCAAGAGAAGGGCTTTTAAAATATTTTTAGTACAAATGTATTTCAATCACCCGGTCAGTCACCTCTTAGCACGGTTACTGAGTAGGGGCTCCTGGGAAGAGAGAAGCTGGCTGACTGTGGAGTTCTGCAATTCTCCCTTCCCTTCACACTATATTTGATTTCACTGATCTGAAAAACGAAGGAGGGAAATTACAGGATTATGGTAAATTGGGTGTTTTGTAAGTGGCAGAAGGCACTGTAGTAAATCTGACCTCCAGATTTGGGGGTTGGAAATTATTCTGGGGTTATAGGTTGGGGACTCCATGAAAGTTCCAGCATCCAGCATGCCCTTCTCTAGCCTTGCAGTAAAGTCAAGTGTCCATGGAAAGCTAAGTACCTTGAGTCATGATGGACAACCATGCCACATGGCTGTTGATGTTCCCAAGCCTATGACAGTCATTGCTAATGAATCATACACAAATTCCCACTAAGCCTTGGTCTCTAACTGGGAGCTCTGGCAGATATTCCTGATGAATCAACGTTTGGGATAGATGATCTTGCTTGTCAACTTGATTAGATTGTGATTGTGGGACACCTTGGGGAGAGGTGAAGTACATTTCTGAGTGCTTCTGTAAAGATGTTTCTGAGCCAGGCAGAAATATACCTTTAATCTCAACACTCAGGAGACAGAGGCAAACAGACCTCCATGAGTTCAAAGCCAGCCTTGCCTACATAGATAGTCCTTGCCTCAAAGCTTCCAGGACAGTGAAAGACACATAATGATACCCAGTCCCAATAAAAACAAACAAACAAACAAATGATATTTCTGATGTCCATTAATGACTTCAACATCTGAGTGGGCTATTGGAGGAGGCAGAACTGTGGAAGGTGGGGCCTGGTTGGAGGAAGTGGGTACCTGGGGGCATGTCTTTGTGGGTTTATGTTGCCCTGGCTCCTTCCTGTTATTCCACAGTGTATCCTAACGCCACAAGGCAAGCTGCTCAAATTCTCTGCTCTAATATAATTCTTTAGCTGTGATGAGGCCAACATCGGAGATCTCTGAAACTAAGAGGTAGAACAAAATCCTGAGTCCTCCCCTGAGTTGTTGCTCAGGGAAGATACTGCCTGATATACTCCCCCCAGCCTGAAAACATGCTGGAGCTGGCTGGCAAGGAAGAGCTGTGAAGTCTGTTAGAACAATCTACATGCTTTAAAAGGTGTGGGAAGGAAGGCCAGGTGGAGTGGAAACTGGCATGGAGGATGGAGAGTCCCAGGCCAGCCTGGAACTACACAGCGAGACTGTCTCAAACAAACAAGCAAGCAAACAAACCAAAAATTATAATTAAAATATACACATCATAAAACTTTTCACCCAACTGCTTTGCGGGAGGTGGTCCAGGGTCACCAGGCACATTCACCCTGCTGTGTGACCATCACCACCTTCTATCTCTGGAACTCCTAAGTTCTGTGTGATGGCAGCTCCTCAACCCCTCCACAGCCCCGGCATGCTCCATTTTATTCTCTGTGTCTGATTTTGTCTACTACAAGGGAAATCTTAGAGAACTTTACCTTTGGTGACTGGCTTATGCCATAGAGAGTAAGGCCCCCAAGCTTTAGTCATGTACAGCTTGCACCAGATACCCCTTCCTTTCCAAGGCTACTGATATTCTGCAGTTGGTGTGGGACACATTTTGGCCCACATTCACCTGTTGGAAGACACTTGGTTGCTGCATGACTCTTCATTCTTCGTCCCCCACAAACCCCTCATGTTGCATTCCCATGAAGTGTTTGAGCAATGTGAGGAGTAAGGACAGTGGGGTTTGATGCCACTGAGCAATGGGGGACCTGGCCTGCTTGGTGCCACATCTCTAGTGGTTCCTATGGCATTAGCCTGCACTTTCCCAAGAATAATCCAAGGGGAGGGGGGCTCTCCAGTCACAGCTGTGAGAGACAATGTCCACCAGAGAAGCACAATAGTTAGTATCTGTCCATCCACCCACCCATCCATCCATCCACCATCCATCCATTTGCCAGCAAATCCATCTACCCATCACTTACTGGTTTATTCCTATATGCTATCTGTTTACCATCATCATCATCATCATCATCTTTTATCTATCAATTTATCTGTCTGTCATCTATGCACCATTTATCATCTAACTATTGATTATCAATGATCTATCATCTATCTACTTATCTATCGATTTGAGAATGATATTCATGACAGGAATCTGCTCATGCAATTACAGAGGCTGTGTAGTCCTATGATGTGTCATCTGGTGACTTCATGTCACCCATCACAATGGTTCTGGGATGAAGTCACAGGGGAAGCTGTTATGTCCTGTGATCATGGAACTCCATTAGGAAGACCCAGCAGGAGTCGCCCTGTCCTGAACCTGATCTTCTATTTGGCTGGCCTGGAAATGTGCTTCCTTCCCATTGTGTGTAAACTTCTTAGATATGGAGGGAAGCCAGTTTATGTCCAAAGTTCTCGCCTCTTCTTTTGATGAGGGTAAGAAGCTGTCTTTATGGGTATTCTGTGTCTTCCCACAGACTATGCACACCGTGGGGAGCAGAACTGAGTGTCAGTGTCCATCCATCATGAGTCATTTTGTGTGGGAGCGTGCCACATTCCCTGTGTTTCCTGTTATTCTAATTTCTGCAAGTCGATTCATGCAAGTGAGCTCTGCTGGCTGTGATGACAAGAGCCTCTTGAAAAAAGCAGCAAAGAGCTAACTGTAAGAAAATAGTGGCAGATACCTGGTAGGTGGGGGCCTTGGGCCACTGTGCCGCATCTGACTCTCCAGAGAAAGTAAAATCAGTCGCCACGGATACCTGCTGGCCTCAAGAAGGATGCTCCAATGGTCAACTTGAAGGCTTGCTGAGGCTTGGCCCAGACTAGTCTGGTTCCTCTGAATAAAACTGGCTGATGCTGAGTTAGTGTGGGACTAGGGCTCGAGGTCCTACTTTCCTATCCTGTGGGGACCATCACAAATGATCACAGAGTTCTGTCACAGTAGAGAAAGTCACAAGTGCAAGGTCCAAGTGGGCAGGCCGGCACCTTCTGCAGCTGTGAGGGAGTCTGAAGAGGCCTCTGTCTGACTCCTGCTGCCATGTTGCCACAGTCTGTGTACTGTACACACCTCTCCAACCTCTTCCACCTTCTCCACATGGCTTTCCTTCTAAGGCTGCCCCCTTTCCTCTCTCCCTCTCTTTCTGCATATATGATGTATTATGTATATGCATATATGCATTTGTTGTGGAGGTTTGAGGACAACCCAAATGTTGGTCCTCAGCTTCCATTTCTTTGCTGTTTGCATCTGCAAACTTCAGGGGACTCTACTATCCTCATATCCATCCTGCTGTAGGACCCTGTGGTGGTGTGAATAGGAATGGCCCCCATATGTTGGTATATTTAAATATTTAGTCATCAGGGAGTGACACTGCTTGGAAGGATTAGGAGGTGTGGCCTTGTTGGAAGAAGTGTGTCACTGGGGTGAGCGTTGAGGTTTTCAGAAGTCCAAGTCAGGCCCAATGGCTTGCTGCTGCTTCCTGCGACCTGCAGATCCAGATAAAGAACTCTCAGCCCCTCCAGCATGTCTGCTATGTGTGCTGCCATGCTTCCCACCATGCTGATAATGGACTAAACCTCTGACACTGTAAGACAGCACCAATTAAATGCTTTCCTTTGTGAGAGTTGTGTGGTCATGGTGTTTCTTCACAGCAATAGAATAATGACTAAGGCAGCATGAGGATTACAGACATGTGCTTCCACACTGGGCTTCACATAGGTTCTGGGGATTCAAATTCAGGTCCTTAAGCTTGTGGGGCAAGTGCTTTAACCCACTGAGCTGTCTCTCCTTAGCCTTCTTCCTGGGTTTTCTAAGGTTATGCTATATCAGGACTTTAGGACCAACCTTAAACAAGATTGCTTGAATTTAAC
>CAJQZJ010037406.1:209836-217594 GCA_907164525.1 Lophiomys imhausi | reverse complement strand
TAATGACATATTCACAGTTTCTTAAGGTCCAAGTGGGGACACATCTTTGTGATGGGCACATATCAATCATTATAGAACACAATTGCTTTGAGAGCTCTCCGGGTTGAAGTGGATGTGTAAGACAGGTGTGTCAATAGCCAATGGCCTGAGTCTCAGAGGGTAGGCACCTCTGAACAAGGGACCAGGAAGCTCAAGGCCCAGGCACAGGTCCTGGAGGCTGGCTGGGAGCTGGGGAGGCTGAAGTCAGAGAAGAGATATCATGGGGTGAGAGGACTGAGGACCAGCCCAGGGGTCCAAGGAGCAGGGCGAGAGTATGACAGAGTGGTCCCAGCTGAGTCTTCAGTGACAAGCTGGCTCAGATCTGGAGAAGCTGAGGCCCTTATATCTGGAGACTTGGTGCATAGGGCTGAGAGGAGGGTGACTGAAGGCTGTGGAGTTCAAGGTGAGACTTTGACAATTGGTGGGTTGTGGGACCTGGCGCAGTGTTTGTAATGTCTCAGAGCCTCACTCTTCTCATCTGTAGAATAAGATGGTGATACTAGAGGTGATGGCGTCAGGAAGGCAGGGACATGCTGACCTTTCAGCCACCAGGAGCTAGTGGTGTGGCCATTCCACTCTGTCCAACACGGGGCAGACCCACGAGGAATGGCAGCCAAACAGACGGTGAGAGCTGGAAGCACATTTCTGTCTAAACAACAACAACAACAAAACCCATTTATTGAGGTATAACTTACACACCATAAAATCCATCCACTTAAAGCATGCCCTTCAGTGATTTCTGGCCAGTTATAACCATGTGCAGTCACGCCATAGTGCGTCTTAAGAGTACCTGGTATTCCTACTCTTGTCTCATTTGCAAGCAGCTACTGCTCCCACCCCAGCCCTGGGCAACATAGCATTACTTGCTGTGTCTGTAAATTTCAAATAAATGGAATCCTACACTGTGAGGATTTTCTGTCTGGTTTGCTTTCACTTGGGAAATAAATATTTGTGAGGTGCATCCCTGCTGTGGGAGTCCTTCCAGGTACCTCACAGTGTCAGGCCGGGCTGTACCATCCTCAGGTGCTGCTTGATAGCACTTCCTGTCTTTCAGAGCAGTTGGGAATGACTGCTAGTACCCTCAGCCATGGTACAACTCTGCATGGCTAGTTTATCACGCCCCTCTAACAGGGCACTTTTAATGCCACCCAACTTTACAGGCAGCTAAATAGGGTCCAAGATACTTGTGAGACATTCATGTGAACTTTTTCAAAGCTATATGACCCCAATAGGGTTGTGCCATCATGCACCACACATTACATTGGCCATGCGTGACATCTTATTTAATTTTAGCAGGGCTGGGGATTGAAGCCAGGGCTTGATGCTTTATAGGAGTGTTTTATTACTGAGCTGCACCCCCAGACTTGAAGTCCTGTCTTTGCTAGTCACTTTGATGAATGTGCGGATTTTGCAGTGTGTTTCTGTCTTTTCTTGTGTGTGTGCATGCCTGCACGAGTGTGTGTGTGTTCGTGCCTGTGTGCCTGTGTGTGTGTGCTTGTGTGTGTGTGTGTGTGTGTGTGTGTGTGTGTAGTGCTGTGCATGAGTGTGCTTGTGTGTGTGTGTAGTGCTGTGCATGAGTGTGCTTGTGTGTGTGTGTGTGGGTGGGTGTATTGCAGAGGTTGCTTTTCTGTCATGTAGGTTCCAAGGATTGAACTCAGGTTGTCAGGCTTGATGGTAGGCTTCTTTACTCACTGAGCCGTCTTGCTGGCCTGAAATTAATCAATCAATTAATTAATTAATCCTTCTGTGGTTTGAATAGATATGACACCCACGGACTCATAGGTGTGAATGCTTGGCACAGGGAGTGGCACTATCAGGAGGTGTGGCCTTGTTGGAGGAAATGTGTCACTATGGGGGCGGGCTTTGAGGTCTCCTGTGCTCAGGCTATTCCTAGTGGACACATCTCCCTTCTGCCTGCAGATCAAGATGTAGAACTCTGGGCTTCTCTAGCACCATGTCTGCCTGCAAGCTGCCATGCTTCCTGCCATGATGATAATGGGTTAAACTTCTGAAACTGTAAGCCAGTTTAATCTTGTTAAGTTTTAGGCATTTTCTGTAGAGTTGGATACAATTTGGTCCTTTCTCCAATGAGTTGTTTTGGCCTTTACCAGAAATCAGTTTCTTCAAAACCCTCCTTGCAGAAAGCCTGTTGTCCTGACGGTTGAAAGTGGGCATTAGCTTTTATTAGCCTTCCAGCTTATCTTTCCTTTTCAAGATTTTTTTGACAACTCTAGCTTTTTGATTTTTTTTCCATTTAAAATTCAAGACAGCTAACCAATTTCTATTAAAAAGCCTAATGAAACTTTGATAGAGATTTGGTTGAATTTACAGATTAGTCTATGAACATAATACATATGTATGGTAAGAGTTTTGTTTCTTAAAAAAAACAGTTATGCTATGAGAATGATTTTATTTTAACCCCAGGTGTGGAGTTGCTTTAGTTTGTCCACACCTATAAACTATAAGTGCCTCGTGTACAAGCAGGGGTGTGGAAGCTTCAGAAAGTTAATTCTGAGGGTATAAAAAGCCAGAGCCCTAAAAGGTGGGGGGGTGCTCTGAAGAAGGAAGAGGTTTTGCTCTCCCTGCCAGTGCTCCCCCAAACTGCTGCTGGTTTGTCCTGCTGCTGTGTTGCTGGTTTGCTGTGCTGGCAGTTGCCTCTTTGCTGGACTACTGGATATCCTGACTACTGAGTTTGGTATTGCCCCTAAAAAGATCCCAATGATCTTAATCAGTAGGAAGTAGTTCAAGGCCTACATCCATTCCCTCTTGAACCTTCTTTCTCTCCCACCTAGTGTTTGGAGAGATTGGAAGGAATAAGGGTTAGAAGGAAGGTAGAGGTATTAAGCATGGTAAAATTAATTAGAGTATAAAATAAAACACAGCCACAATCTTCAGCACACATCTGTTTCTGATCTAAGGGGCTAATATTAATTTTCTTTTCACTATTGACTTCATGATGCCAGTTGCGGGTTTTTATAGCTGCCCTTTCCCAGGCTGAGGAAGTTTCCTTTGTACATTAAATTATAAGCTCCTTTGTCATTAATGGTATTAAAATTTCCAAACATGCTTTCTTTGAGATAGCTAGATATTTCCTCTTTGTGGGATATTGTATTACTTGATACCTCAATGCTAAAGAGTTGTGTTCCTAGTTGGCGCTTTATGGGCAGAGTCCATCTGATGAAACACTGATCAGGTTTGCAGTATTTTTTTTTCAAGGACTTTTGCATTCATTCAGCAAAAGCTTTTCTTCTCTGGGTCTCCTGCCTTCTGTTTGTTTGGTTTTGCCATCAGGCAATGATGGGAATGTTTCCTTCATCATTTCCTGAGTAGCTGCACATGTCAGTAATCATCCTTCCCTTGGTTATTTAAGAGAATCCATCAGGGAAGCTGTGTGAGTCTGGCTTGTCCTTGGGGAAAGATTTTTAAATTGTCAATTTCTTTCTTACCTGTCATCTTGAGTCAACTTGGACACCTTGAATATCTCCAGAAATGCCCCTGTTTGTCTTAAGTTGTTTAGTTCATGAACATTAAATTATTTATGGAAATCTATCTTCCTTTTCCTCCTCATTATCTTTCCAGAGTCTTGCTATGCAGCCTAGGCTAATCTCAAACTCACAATCTTCCTGACTCAGCCTCTGGGCTGTGTGATTGCCAGCCTGCCCTACTACCCTTGGCTCTCTTTATAAAACCCATGAACCATCTAATTTCTGTTTGACCGGTAGTGATGCCTCCTTTTTTATTCCTGTTATAGAATTTATTTGTGTTTCTCTCTTGTTCATCTGACTAAAAGTTTATCAGTTTTATGATATTTTTAAACATTCCCTTTTGTTTTATTGATTTCTCTGTTTTTCCGCTTTCTATTTCTGACACAGGTGTTTAAAGATATGGATCTCTTCCTAAGCACTCCATAAAATTTCATACATTGTGAGCATTTTACTTCCACTTAAAATTTCTTCTAATTTTTCTCATGATTTATTTCTTGACTTATGAGTTATTTAGAAGTGTGAGGCTCGACTTTGGAATTGTGGCCTTTCATAATTCATGTCTGTTCTAGCTGAAGCATTGTCAGAGGCCACGATTTTCATCAGTTCAGTTTTTTTACGTTCACTTAGAAGTTGACCCATGTATATTTGGGGAGAATCTACCTGCAGCAATGGGTCAGCTAGTGTGGGCTGAGTGATAAGGTGTTTCAATTTTCTGTTTTCTTGATGATTTTTTCTTACTTAATTGCCTTATAAGTTATCAAAAGGGTAGTCTGATCTATGTAAAATTATCTGTCTTCCAATTCTATTAGTTTTTGCTTTACATAGTTTGAGGCTGTTGTATTAGGAGTAAGTGTATTTATAATTTTTCTATCTTAATGTTTTGACTCACTGATCACTGGAAATGACCCTGTTTGTGGCTAGTAATATTTTTATCTTAAAGATAATTTTGTTAAATATTAGAATTATTGTGGTTATTGCTTTCATGGTATATTATAGTTCTGTCCTGCTGTCTCTCACAGACTTGTGTCTTTGAACACAAAGCATTGGTTATTTTTTTTAATAGTACCTAGTTATATTTTATTTATTTTCTAGTCCTACAATCTCTGCCTTTGATTGGGGGTGTTTAGTCCATTCACATTTAGTGTGCAATTTGTATCATGCTGTATTTATAGTTACCATTTTTTTGTCCTTGTGTATATCTCTTATTTTTCTTCTATTCCTTTTTTACTGCTTTCTTTTGTATTAAATATTTTTAAATATTTATTTATTTATTTATTTATTTATTTAATGCATGTAAGTGTTTTGTCTGCATGTATGTCTACGTACCAGAAGACAGCATGGGATCCTGTGGAACTACAGTTATGGGTGGTTGTGAGTCACTATGTGGGTGCTGGGACCTCTGGAAAAGCAGCCAATGCTCTTAACCACTGAGCCATCTCCCCAGCCCCTTGTATTAAATATTTTTAATGTCCATTTTATTTTCTGCTTTAAAAAAGTTTTATGTGCTGGCTAGTTTTATATATTTATTTAAATATTCATTTATTACTTCAGGTTGCATCTTCATCACAGTGTCCTCTTTCCACCCCTCCCAGGTTCACCCTCCCACCCTCTACCCCATATCCCTTCCATCCTGCTCCTCTGGAGTGGAGTGTCCCTACATAACAGTCCGCCGCCGCAGTTCAACAGTCATATGAGGGCCAAGAGCCTCCTCATACACTGGGGGCCTACAAGGCAGCATCAATAGGGCAAAGTGTTTCATTGACAGGAAACAAAGTCTATGTTCATGTTCCCTTTGGTGCATTGGTTGTAGTATAGTTATCCTGGACTATATGGTTAAAATCCAATTATAAGTGAATAGATACCATATGTATCCTTCTGAGTCTGGGTTAGCTCACTCAAGATGAACTTCTCTAGTTCCATTCATTTGGCTACAAATTGCATGATTTCATTGTTTCTGATGGCTGAGTAGTATTCCATTGTGTAGATGTACCACAGTTTTTTTTATCCATTACTCAGTTGAGGGACATCTGGGTTGTTTCCAGTTTCTAGCTATTACAAATAAGGCTGCTATGGACATAGATGAGGAAACGTCCTTGTGATTTGGTGAGGAATCATTTGGATGTATACCCAGAAGTGGTATGGCTGGGTCCCGAGGCAGAGCTATTGCTGGCTAGTTTTATGACAGCTGGATAGAAGTTACAGTCATTTGAGAGGAGAGACCCTTGATTGACAAAATACCTCTGTACGATTGGACTGTATGGAAGTATGTAGGACATTTTCTTAATTAGTGATTGATGGGAAGAGCCCAACTCATTGTGGGTAGTGCCACCTCTGGACTGGTGGCCCTGGGTTCTATAGGAAAGCAGTTGGAGCAAAGCCATGGGAGCAAGCCAGTAAGCAGCACTACTTTATTGCTTCTGTATCAGCTCCTGCCTCCAAGTTCCTGTCCTGACTTCCTTCCATGGTGAACAGTGATGTGGAAGTGTAAGCCAATAAACCCTTTCCTCCCCAAGTTGCTTTGGTCAAGGTGTTTCATTGCAGCAGTAGTAACCCTAACTAGGATACTATGCATTTGAGTTATTTTCTTGAATAGTTTGTGAACAAAAAGCACGTTTAAGTTGTCAGATGAATGCTAACTTTTTTTATTTGTTTCAGTGTGGCTCCCTTTCCCCCATCTCTGTGCTAGCCTTCTCACCTATATCTTTAAAATAATTCCAGAGAAGTCTGCAATGGAGAGTATTCTGCATCAACTTCCACATTTACCGTATCTAGTGCCGCCTGTCTCTTCCTGGGCTACACTTATCCTTTGCCTAGACTTTCTGTCTGGTGGCGTTTAGTATCTGTTTGTATGTTTGTTTGTTTTTGACAAGGCATGTCTAGCAACAAGGACTTCTATTAATATTTTCTCATTATGCCAGTAATACACTTTAATACATTTTGTCTTTTCCTGTTCCTCCCCCTCCCCACTTATATTTTGATAGGATAGTTTTTCTGGGCACTGAATTCTTAGTTGACACTTTTTGTTTTTTATACCTATTCTACACCCTCCCATGATTCCCTGCCACCTCACTCTGTGAAAGGCTGCTGATTATATGATTGTGTGATGAATTGTTTTCTCTTGCTCCTTTCATGGTTTTCTGTGTCTTTCCCTTGCTTGGTTGCATTGCACGTAACTGCTTACTCCCTTAACCTGTATGGAGGTAGCAAGAGTTCTTAGACATTTAAAAGTTTACATCAGCCTTGGAAAAATTTTGCCCTGTTTCCTTTAAATATTCGTTTGGCACCTTTCACTCTGCTTGTCTGGGATTCTTCTTGCTTATGTGTTTGTGTGTGAATGCTGCCTCACAGGCAGCAGAGGCTGATCAGTTTTCTTCCCTGTGTCCTTGGTCATGGAAAGTCTTTGCTGCTTCAATTTCACTGGTTTTCCACTCTCTCTGATCTGTTGTTGAGGCACTCCAGTGAATTTCCCATATTACTGTATTCTTCAATTTTAGAAATTTTTGTTTCTTTAACGTTTTTTCCTGTCTATATTGAGACTCAATTTATGGATTTGTGGTTGCCAACAACAATATGTTTTTGTTGGTTTGTTTCTTGCCAAGTCCAACACCTGGAGACCTCCAGATGCTACCCCATCCCCATGGAGAACAGATAGCATTTTCCTGTTTCTTTGCATTTCTCATGGTTTGGTAACACAACGTCAGTGCCTGGTGACTCTCTTCATGAATGTCTGCACTAACTGTGGCACTCTCTCTTTGCTGTGCTACGGCTGGTGTCTGGGTTTTTTTCTTTTCTAAGCTTGATTTTTAAGACTGGCCCTTGTGCCCTGTGTCTGCATAGCTCAGAGACCAGAATAACCTCAGACACGTAGGCCTAGTCAATCGTCTGTATGTGGCTAAGGGTTTTGTGTGGAAAGGGGGCATTCAGAACATAGATGTGTCCAGTCTGCCTGGCTGTTTTCTCTTGCTGGATCTTTCATGCTTGCTGCATGTCATATGGGCCTTTAGGGTCAGCTAAACCCAGAGGTAGCTGGACTCCTCTTCAGACTCCACTGCACTGTGCATAGCTGTGCTCCTTCGCCTCTCAGGCCATCACAACCTCCAGCGTCGGTGCCACCCAGACAAACATGCTGCTCTCAGCTCTAGATTTTGGAGATTTGTCCTCAGGGACACAGGGGCAACTCCTAATGTCCATTTTACTGGAAAGAATTTCCAGGTCTGCCCAGTGGGGAAGAGAA
>CAJQZJ010037406.1:194836-204836 GCA_907164525.1 Lophiomys imhausi | reverse complement strand
TCCTGAATCCTTTAGCTTGGATACATCATTCCTCATTTTGCCTTAAAAAATTTGTATGAATTTGTCATCTCCCCTCCCTCCCTCTAGTTTCCTTCCCCCCTTCTTCCTGCCCCCTTTTTACCTTTTTGGGGTGTGGGTTATTGTGTATGTAGCCCAGGTCGACCTCAGACTTGCTATCCAGAGTCCTTACTGCTGGGGTATGAGGAGTACACTGTCACCCCCACCTTCCCTGACTTTTTATAAAAATTCATCACTGGGACCAGATGTGGTGGCTCATGCTTTTGATTCCAGCCCTCTGGAGTCAGAGGGAGATAGATCCCTGTGAGTTTGAGGCCATCCTACATAGTGAGTTTCAGGCAGATAGGGTTACATAGTGAGACCCTGTCACAAAAGCAAAACAAAACAATTAAAAACAACAACAAAAAAAAAGAAACCGAAAAGCCATGTCATCATTCAGAGTTGGGGTGGGCACTTGTATGGCATGTGCAAAACCCTGGGTTCCATCCCTGGCACTGGGAGGAAGTGATGAGAACAGTGGGTCTGTACTGGATACACTGTCAAATCACCCTGGGAGCTTAAGATGACTGAATACAGGGGTTCTGTCTCAGAAAACATCAAACTAGGAGTGAGACTCCAGTGCTGGAATTTTTCTCATTTCCCAGGCAAGTCTAAAATGCTTACTGGGACACTGGAACACTGGGACACTGGGAGAGGGCTGGCTTTCAAGTTTGGGGTGTAAGAGATCTACCAGAGGATGTGATAAAACTTAAGCCCTGGGTCACCCCGGGGTCTTTTGTGGGTGGGGCCGGGAGCCTCCACTTCTCATCAATTCCTTGAGAACATGCTGGCCCAGGCACCACATTTTGAGAAGCTCAAGGTCAAGGCAGGATGAGCCTGTTTGACAGGTGAGGCATCAGAGGAGCAGGTGGAGGCTCAATTCCCTGGGGAGGCAGGACACTGAATAGTCAGCATCCCTTGCTTTGTCTTATGTGAGGTTCCTGTGGGGACACATTTCCTACTGTCTGTGATATGTGAGGTTTGTGAGTGAGTCCACATGGAGCCATGTTGGCCCACTGTGGATATTCAGGACCTGAGCCTGAGTCATTGTTAGACTGACTCCCAGAGCCTTTCTTTGGAGCACATGCTTAGTGTCCCTGTGAGGCTGTGAGGTCCCAGGAGTGGGATCAATCTTTGATCTGTTGTGGGGCTTGGAACAGGGAGCTGAGTTGCTGTCTGGGGGCAGGTTCTGAGGTCTTAGGACCTCTATATTTTGAATATCAGGAACTCTATAGCCCTAAAGAGGATTGCATTTCTCTGATTCCCTTGGAGGACCACTGCTGAATCACTTGTACATGTCTGGATCCGTAGGCTCCTGCAAGGCTTCATGAATGGTACCTCCCACCAGCCCTTCACATCTCTATGTCTGCTGAACTGTTGGCTACCCTGGCATACATTGCTATAATGCTCTCTCCTTACTCTAGCTGGAGACATCAAATGCAATGCCTGGAGGTGACCAGTTAGCTCTCTGGGCTGTCTGCACTTTCCCAGCTCTCTTTCTTGCATCTGTGTACCCCACGTCTTTGCTGTGGGGCTCCTGGGAAGGTGAATGCAAGGAAGCTGAAAGTGATAGGACATGGGGTGAAAGGTCTCTGTAGAGTTTTCCTCCGTTCCAGCCTCCATATCCTCTCTAGCCCTTTGGAGGAGCAGCCTCCTAAGTGGTCCTGTGCCTGCCCTCATGGCCAAGATAGCAGCCACAAAAAAGCCAATAATCTCACTCCCCTGCTCCAGACACTTCAGCCACGCTCCATCAGCCTCTGAATACCAAGTGAGCTACTCCTGGCCACAGCAGTGGGATTACCACTCGAGGACTCTTTCCTCTGCCATGACTGTGCCTGTGGGGGCTGTGACTGGCTTCCTCTGGACACTGCTTTCTGGGTGGACAGTTCCATGTGACCTCAAAATAAGTGGGGCATACTCCCCCGACTCCCTTCACCCTTCATCACACAGCAACTTCCCTTTCTCCTGGGTGCCAGTGACTGGCTGAGACAGGCCTTTTCAACATCTGTCCGTCCTGCTGGGCCTGCGCATTCTCTCAGTGTCCCTGGGTTCAGCCATGACTGTAAACCGAGTGACCCTAACAGCCCTGAGCTCATCATAGAAGAGATGAATGAGCTGTACTCTTCTAAATCCCTGTAGCCTTTCCTGGAGCAGAGGCTGTAGATTGTTCTGGAAGGAGGCCTGGCATACACCTGCATGCCAGGCCTGGACTGTCTCTTCTATTCATGGGGGACTTTGACCAAATCTCCATGACCCAAGTCTCAGGTAGGCTGGGGTGGCCAATGGTGGCTCCCATGTCCTCCCTGGCTGGCTGGTGGGTACCTGAGTGTTGTAGTGTCCCAGAGGCCCATTCCCAGACGATCAGAGGGTACAAAGGACGCCAATCAGATCAGAGCACCTGGGTCAGAGTCTGGGCGACTTCAGGCTATAACTGAATTTCTGAGTGTATTTCCTCATCTGTAAACAGGGACAGTTCTACCCACTGCCTGTCGTGGTCACAAGGTGGCATATGATAACCCACAGTGGCAACCTGCCAGGCACAGCGGCCCCCAGGAAAATGCCCAACACAGAGTAGGTGTTCAATAGTCTCTCATGGTCTGAGGCTTTCTTATTACTTAGAAGCTTAAAAAAAATTGAAGTACAACAAAGCCAAACTTACCCAAATCTGGAGGCAACCGTAGCTGCGATGGTTTACAATTGTGACTTGGAGCCCCCCGGGGGGCTGGGAAGGTCATCATGGGAGTTGGTCACTTTCTCTCCTAAGTTCCTTCCTCACCCCCTCAGCCACACGCTGACAGGCTTCACTAGTTGGGTCTCTGCTAGACCAAACATTGCCACAGCTGTGCACCCTCCCTTCTTGTCTGGCTTTGGACTTCAGCTCCTGAATTTTTCAGGTTGGAAGTTTATTCCATCAGGGTGCAGCCTGGGCACATTCCAGAGGAGGAGGCCTTCTTGGACACCCTTTCTGCTTGGACACCATTCTTGGACAACCACCCTCCCTGAGCAGGAAAGGAACTACCTTCCCACTCAGAGCTCCGCACTGGAGAGCCCTGGCAAAGTAGCCTGTGCTGAACAGGAACTCCTGGAGAGGGCACTGGAGTTCAACCTTGGGAGCAAGTTCAGACTTGGCTGAATACATTGTCCTCTGCTCTGTTTAGTTCTCTGGAGTGGAGAGACCCAGCGGGCAGTGGGGCCTTTCAATGTCTCTACCTCTGTCTCTCTGTTTCCTGAGAAGATGGGCCTTGGCCTGACAGAGGGGGCAAGGTTCACCTGCACCCCTGGTCTTATTTGGGAAGGTTCCCATCGTTTTGTGTCCTGGATGGCAGGTGGGCTGGTAATGATGGCTGCTTTATAGACTTAAAAACTTAGTGGGCTCAAAAAGCCGGGCGGTGGTGGCGCACGCCTTTAATCCCAGCACTTGGGAGGCAGAGGCAGGCGGATCTTTGTGAGTTCGAGGCCAGCCTGGTCTACAAAGTGAGTCCAGGACAGCCAAGGATACACAGAGAAACCCTATCTCGAAAAACCAAAAAAAAAAAAAAAAAAAAAAAAAAAAACTTAGTGGGCTCTGGGTCTAGTTTCCTAACGTTCTGTGGTGGCCTACCCTGTCTGGCTGGGACCTCTCCTCTCTGTCCTCTCCTTGCTACCCCTACACAGGTGTAATCTTCTGTTCAGGGGCTCCCCCTGGGGGTGGGAGATAAAGCCAGTGTCTGAGGTATTGAGTTGACACCCTAAGGTTCTTGGAGTGACACCCCAAGGTTCCTGCACTGTCCTCAGCTGCCTGGAATATTTCTCCTGTTCTCATGACTCTCAGGCATCCCCCGACCCTCTCCAGCAGCAACCAGAAGAGGCGCTCTCCCCACCTCTGCAAACAGGCTGCTCTGGAGTTTGGCCTCTAACCGGGCTGCTTGGGTGTGGTCTGTTTCCCTTTGTTGCACCCCGTTGTGCCCCTAGTGCCTGGAACTCTGGCTGGACAAGTATAGGTGCTTCGTAAACGCCCCGAGAAAGGCAGGGAGCACGAAAAGAGAGAGGGAAAGGAGGATCGAGATGAGGATGGGAGTCACTGTGAGGGAAAGAAAGGGTCTTGGAGGTGTGACTGCGTTCAGGACATCCCGGCCCGGCCTGGCCCAGCCCAGAGCTGCGATGGCTCGTGTGTGGCCGGCAGGTGGCGGTGCTCCCTTGGCTGCGTGGCGGGATTGAGTCCCCTCCTCCCGCTCTCCCTCCCTCCCGGCTCCTTTCTCTGCGCTCTTGCTCCAGCTCCCAGCGCCCTCCCGCTCTCCCAGCCGCGGTGTCGCCCGCAACCGCCCCGCCGCTGCCTACCGGGGACCATGGCGCACCGGGGACCCCTAAGCGCCCCGAAGCGTCCTGGCCCTACTGCGCTGGCCCCGAGCTCCCGGGTTCCACCGCGCTCGTGGCCACTGCTGCTGGTGCTGGTGGTGCTGGTGGCTGCCTGCGGGGCGGTGGGGCGCTCCGCTCAGCCCGGGCGCCTGGGTCCCGGCGTGCAGGTCACCCGGCTGTTGCCCGTGGGACGAACGGAGTCCGGCGATCGCGAGGATCTGCGGGCACGAGAATCGGAGCCCGGTGCCCTGAGTCACGGTCCGGGTCCTGCTCCGGGTCCCAGCGCAGATGGAGCTTCAGCTTCGGGCAAGGGGCGCAGGGTGCGGGCGGCGCCGGTGGCCGGTGCGGCTTCGGCTTCGCGAGCGCAGGTCTCGCTCATCAGCACGTCGTTCGTGCTCAAGGGGGACGCGACGCATAACCAGGCTATGGTGCATTGGACAGGAGAGAACAGCAGTGTAAGTGACCCCCGCGCGCCCCCGGCCCTGCCGGGACACTTCGGGATACCCAAGGAGACCACTGCAGCCCCCTACTTCCGGACCACCCTTGGTCACTCCTACTGGGCATTCTTGGCGACTTGGGGGACGTGGGTCATCTCGGCGGCGCCCCTACTGGCTTCAGGCTATGGGTTACTTTTGGAAGGGTTCTAAAATTTGTGAGATTCGGCCTCTCGTGGCGAGGGCATTCTCGAAGGTCTGGAGACTCCAAGCATCCCTGGTCTCTAGATTGGGGCTACGGGGAGGTCCCTAGAGTCTTCAGGATCTGGGCAGCATGGGGAAACTCCATCCTTGAGGGGCACCCAGATCTGTACCGCGTGGATGGTGGGTCGCCCACACACTGCACTGCACCCAGCAGCTCCAGAGTGTACCTCTAAAATTACTGACTCTGGAGCCCTTACTACCGGATCTATGCTGATCTTGGGGTCCAGGATATCCCTGTCAGTCCCATGCCCACTTTGGAGACTCTTAATTCCGGGATTGCTCCTCCTTGTCTTGTCTCACAGCTGTCTTTGGGGACAAGCTGGACCTTGGGGTGTTTAATATCGCGTATCATTGTTAGGTCTATAGTGTAGGGTGCCAACTCCCTGCCTTCTTCCCACACTTCACCCTTTGGCTGGAGATCTTGAGCATCCCTCAGATGCTCTAGCCCTCTCAGATCTAGGATCTCCCCCCAACACCTTTTCCTTTTTTGGTAGTGTACCCCAGGGGCTTTGTTCTTCCTGGTTAAAAGCCAGACTCACTCTCTCTCCTCTAGGCCGTCCCAGGTGTGTGCACTACAGGTCTGCAAGTTTGTGCTCTCCAGGGAAGCGTGTTTTCATGAAGAGAGAGCTAGGATCCCTCCTCACTGCCTACAGTCAGTCCACTCATACTTTTCACTCCCCTACCCACCCCCAGTAAGCGACTCTACCTCTTCTCCGTGTCTTCCAAGTTTTGAGGAGACTGCTTAGGGCCAGAGTTCCTGCATGCATTCCTTGGAGTGGGTCTCCCCTTTTGGCTGTCAGGTTTACATAATGGGGCTGGAGTCACTTTTACCCTATCTCCTCTCCTAGCACTCTTTGTGACTGCTAGGAGGGTTCCATTTGTGCTGGAGAAGGGACAACCAAGTGGTCTTGGTTGGCTTGAAGCCCAGTCTGACAGGCTCCTCCTCCACTAGCTGGCTCCATCTGGGATTCAGGTGACCTCACTGGTACCTAAGTTAATGGCATCTCCAGGAAGACTAGCAGCCTTCAGAGGGTAGGGCTGGTGCTGTAGATGCAGCTGGCCAGGAGGGGGCAGTCAGGGTGCTAATCAGTCTTGGGTGCTGCTTCCAAGAAGGGCTTGGAGGTGCCCTGCTGCCCTTCTCGCCTGCACCTTGAGCAAGCCCTAGGAGTCTAGGTATGCCGCTGGTCCCAGCCCTTCAGTGCTGGCTAGTACCTGAAGATAAACGGGGTCCCCTATGCCATAGGCCGTTCTTCAGGATCAAAAGGTAGCTCAGAAACCAAGACCTGAAAGGGACAGAAACACACTGGGAGTAAGCTCCATGGATCTGGAATGCTAAAGTTTTTAATCTAACTAGCTTACTCTTGTCATCTTGTCACTTAGCTTCATGGGAGGAGGGTATGAAAGAAGGAAATGAGACACCAGGTGAGGGTGAAGGATCCACAGGAAAGGGGGCCAGCTGCCCCTAGGATGGGCTGGTTTCCAGCTGAATCCCTAATAAGATTAGAGCCTGGCCCCTGAGTAGCCTCCTTGGAGAGTTGAGGATGGAGAATGACCGGCCAAAGAATTGGAAAGGAGCCTCGAAGGACCCTCTTCTGCAGCCATTATAACACGGGGGCAGTATAAGATGTGGATGTGAGGGCACAGCCTGGCACGTAGCCGGCACCTAGCTTATGATGAATGTGTGTGGGACAGCGTGGAAACACTGCCCGGGTAGGGCATCTGGCTTGAGCCCTTCTCCCTCTGTCCCACTCACTGCACTCAACCCTGGGCCATAAGGAAGATGGGATTCTCTGCAGAAAAACCTGACCTCCTGAGGCTCGGAGTGTGCTCATAGGCTTACCTTGCCTGAGAAAACCCGGGAATGGAAAAAAATGGGTGAGGGCTGACACCAAGAGCTGTGTCAGTAAAGCAGTAAACCTTTAAATAGTTCTCTCAGATCTGGCTGTGTACAGCACATTCTTGGCACATGAAGTGTCTTGGAAGTACGCTGCTCCCTCAGTGCTCAATGTGCAGCCACAGGGACAAAGATGAGAGCCAGCACTTGGCAGTTGGCTGCACCTCTCGCTTGAAACACCATCTCTTGTGGGCTTGGAAGGGAAAGGAGCAGACCGAGGGACTCTGTGAGCGCTGTCTTTATGAAGTTGCCTTTCTGCTGCTTGCCCCTGCCCTCTGAAGATGCTACAGCAGAGTGTTACTCTATCACATCAGGTGCTTTTCAAAATAAGAGCGCTAGGGGAGGGATGTAGGCTCCCAGAAACGGCATTAGAGAGCATCCTGCTAAGGGATGGGTTCAGGGATTGTGGGACTCATGCTGGTTCCCAGACAGTCTCTGTCACTGCAGCTCTGGGAACATATGTGAGTTTTCCCTGCAAAAGCTCGATTTGTTTTCCTGCTCCCATGGAGATAGGGAAGAGGACTTGCTTGGAAGTTCAAACAGGGCCTCTCCAGCTGACATTTAGCTGTGGCAACGCATTGTTCTGTGTGAGATGGATGCTTCAAGGAAACTGACCAGGGTTGTCCTTTGATGGACCCAGACCGGGCTAGGCACACAGGGGTCCACATCTCCACATTTCCCTTGGAGGCAGAGAGGTTATGTGAAGGTGGGAAATAGACCACAGTGCTGGACTCCACCTGAGGGGTGGTAGTTTCTTGTTAGCCTGGTAGGAATGTGAGGTGCTGTTTTGGGGGAAATTGCTTGCTGATTGGGCGTATTCTAAGCATGCCCCACCAGGGCTCCTTCCCATATGACACTTCAATTGTAACTTTGACTCATGGTTTAACTTGGGTGTGAGCTTTCCACAGCCAGGTCCCATCTCTGCTCCTCATACTGACCAACCGGTTACCTTCCTCCAACCTGTGCTGTGTCTCCTGGAAGTGGTGGTGGTTGTACTATAGACTGTTGTGGGCAGAGTAAGCACACTCCACTCCAGGGATCCGGCTGGACTCCCGACCTATGTCATTTCATACAAATGCAGAGAGCCTGATTTGGGTCAGAAGATGGGTTCTCTGTGTTAGGAGGTCAAGGACAGGCTGCCTGCCTCAGTTTCTTGTGTGGAGGTATCATGGCTCCTGCCTGAGTTGTATGGGAATTCAGTCCTGCTGCAGGTCAGGTTCCTTGAGGGCAAGTACATTAGTTTGCCCTGGCTTGATGACAAAGGACCACGGCAGTGTAGGCCCTGGACAGCAACCTTATTTTGACCCTCTGTTTGCACCTGGGAAGTGATCACTTCTTCCTATTGGGACACCAGCGTCATTGGGTTAAGGCCACCTTGACAAGCTCATTATGATGGAACCACTGTTACAAGTCTTACTCCAGATCCACTCAAGTGTGGAGGTCCTGGATTATGACTTCAATTTATGGTACTTGGGAGAGAGTCTGACACAATTCTGCCCCCAGGAGTAGGGGGTAGGTCTCCCTTGTCATCCTCTGAGCCTAACACCTGGAGCTCAGAGTCATCTGATGGGAGAGACGAGTCGGACATAAACAGGCAGATATGAGAAGACTATCATCAGGGGGCATGGTGCAGAAGAGGCGGCCGCAGGGCTGGCTCAAGGGATGAGTAGGTAGAGTAGAGAAGAAAATGTTCAAGCTGGAGGGACAGTTTGAGTGAGACCCGTGAGGTAGGAATTTGAAGGTCGTAGGTGCCACACAGAGGCATTGAATGCACTGTGTGGGAGCAGAAGCCTGAGAAAGAAGCTGGGAGGAGAAGAGTAAAGTTTGCCCGTGGTCTCCAAATGTGTGGCTGAAGAGCCCGTGGGAGTGTTGGAATGGTGATTATTTAGGCTTCGGAGCCTGCTGGTCTGAATTTGTGTCAGGCCCACCCCTCTGGCCTTGGATCCTAGGACACATGGAGGAGATGCTCTGTGCTGCTGTCCTTGCTGTAGAAGGGGGACTTCAAGGCATAGGCTAGTTGTACAAGCATCAGGTTTTCCACATGAAAGGCATAGATGAGACCATGGTGTGTTGCTAGAGGTTAGCATGGTACCCCACTTGTGGCCAGAAAGGTGACAGGAGGAGTACAGGGTCAAAGCTAGTGGACTCTGTACTGCTTTTGGAGGAGGTCTGTGTTGTACCTGGACTGTGTTGGGGAGAGTAGGTCTGAGGGACGAGTCCAGGTAAGGAGGAATAGTGCTCCCTGTTGTTCCAGCCTCTCACTTCCTTCAGTGCTGGGCTCTGAGGTTCCAGGTCCACCTCTACCTACTGAGACCTTCTGAGATCTGACGTGACTAGGTCCATGCCTGGCACAAAGCTGACGTGTAGCCCTGCTTTCTACTGTGGTTTTGTGGTGTTTATGGTTTGGTGTTAGAAGTACCTCAGTGGGGATACTTGTTCTTGGACATTGAAGGTTCCTGAGTTCAGGGTTCCAGGGAGCCAGTCTCCCTTTGTTCTGGGGCTGGAGCAGAGGTCTGGCTTCCGGTGGGAGCTAAGACTGGCAGCCTGTGGGTGCTTAGCATTTGTCCTTGCAGCCACTACCAAGGTGTCCAGTGGTCCCCCAAGTGAGACAGAGATCAAGGCTGCTGTGGCTTCATGTGGGGTGTCTGTCACATGGCTGTCAGGAGCTTGCCGCGGGCATGCAAGCCTGTCAGAACCTTAAGTCCAGTGTCTGGATGAAGAATGAGGAGAAAGACAGATGACCGTGCCATGGGACAGGTGGCAGTCAAAGTTCAGTGTACTGTGTGACACAGGGTCTGTGGGAGCAAACCGCAGGTGTACTGGGGGGGTCTCCTGTGCTGAGGGTGCCCCGGGGTCCTGTACTGGGTACAGCGATTGTATATGGAGGGATCACAGGTGCTGAGGGACCCTGCCAGACTTTGCATGTGAGGATGTTCATTTGTATCCTGCATAACTTTCTTGCCAGGAGATGTGTGTGTGTGTGTGTGTGTGTGTGTGTGTGTGTGTGTGTGTGTGT
>CAJQZJ010037406.1:184431-194826 GCA_907164525.1 Lophiomys imhausi | reverse complement strand
TGTGTGTGTGTGTGTGTGTGTGTGTGTGTGTGTGTGTGTGTGTGTGTGTGTGGCGGGGGTCTGGTGACACTGAGAGTCATTCTTGAGGGCAGGGGAGGCATGTTGCATTTTCACTTGGGCCCAAGCTAACACTCAGGTCAGTGAGAAGGCTTTGCAGTCTGTGGGATGACATTCAGACATTTGATGTCCAGTGGGAGCACCCCAAGGACCCCACTGCCTGCAGTTCACAGGGACTGAACTGGGGAAGATGAAGAGGCACAGGGTTGGGAAGGGTTTGGGAAGAGGATGAGGCAGTTCATTTCAACTGTGGAGAAGTCTGAGGAAAATTAAGTCAGTTGACCAGGTCGGAGAGATGGTGGGAGGGGGCATTTGGGGTGGAAGGGGCTGCAGATGTCCTTCCCCCATAGTGCATGCCATCTGAGCCAAGAGCTCTTCAGGGGTGTCCTGGCTGGGATCTGAGGGATACTCTGGCTCTGGTGGCACCACCCACCTCCACTTTCCCTGTTAGACACCTCCTTTGGCTGGATGTGGACAGCTGCCATCCTTTTCGTCTCAGGTCTGATCTGTTCTTGTAGCTTCTCAGGATCCCTGATGGTCCCCAGCCCCATTCTCACAGGGCCTCCAATAGATTCTAAGGTCCTGTCCTGCTGAATTCTCTACTAGGGAACCCAGAGTCCAGAAGACCTGCCTGCCTCTGCCTGTGTGTGTGTGTGTGTGTGTGTGTGTGTGCACACATGCACGTTCTAGGGTAGATGGGGCTGAATGGAAGGCTCTTGCCTTCAGCTTCTGTGTATGTGGCCAGTGGGGCCACAGGAGTACTTCTAGAGACACTGAGCTCCGAGAGTTACAGTTGTTTGGGAAGGGATGAGATGTCTGCTCCAGGCCTTGCTGAGGACTGTCAGCACCAGACAGGAGGAAGGAGGCTAGGCAAGCAGAGCTGCTGGTGTGAGTTCCTGTGTGGTGGGACCCATGGCAAGTGTTAGCACGGTGGGAGGCTGAGGGTACAGAGTCACTAGAATGAACTCCCGTGTGGTGGGACTCATGCTGTCCTCTCAGCCTCTGACCCCAGCCTGTCCAGTAGAATGTCCCCTTGGCTCTCCACTAACCCTGGGCTTTTACTCTTCTCCACCCACAGTCAGAAATCCCCCCCCTCCACTGTCTGCTCCTGCTGGAAGTGTTTACCCATGTACCCAGGCTTTCATGGGTCTCAGTTTCCCTGTCTGTAACATGAGCAGCAGTGCCAGGTGATTTCCAAATCACTACTGACCCTGCCATGGACTTTGTGCACACATTTAATTTATTCATATTTTATTTATAGATACGGTGAGCCGGATTGGGGAGGGCTTACAAGGCTCACTGTTGGTATACACAGCTCCCATTCTTAATGATGCTGTAGGTGCAGGCCTTAATGCCCCAAGGCTCCAGTGTGGATGCCAGCAACAGGCGCAGCCAGGCTTCCCCTGCTCCTGGTGTTCTACTTGGTTGAGGACAGAACCTCTCTGAGCCTGTTTTTAGTTGGTAAAGCAAGGATAACAATTCTCCTGTCAGGCTAGTTGTCCAGCCCAGGTCCCCTTATGGAACCTGGCCAGCATGTTGCCATTCTGTGGTTTTCCAAGACCTTGGACATCACTTCCTTATCCTTTCTTCTCTAGCACGGCCCCCAGTCCCTGTGGACTCAGCTAATATTTGCTGAGCGTTTCTTGTGTACCTGGCAGGGCTAACTGCCAGGGCCGCAGCGTGGAGCACAGTGAAGCACAGATCTTGCCTGGCGAGATGCTGAGTGGGAACAGAATTCTGCCCCAGAATGTCCTCAGGGCTGTGCGAACATGTGGGCGGGGGGGGGGGGGGGGGGGGGGGGGGGGGGGGGGGAGATCCCTGGAGACTTCCTGGAGGAAGTGCAGATGGGACCAATCCGAAGGACAAGAAGAGCCTCACCCAGTCTGAGATGCAGACTGGGAAAGTGAGGATATCGAGGCGCAAGGGAGGGGAGGAGCTGAGAAGCCTGGACAGTTCACAGGCAGAGGAGGGAGATGCCCGCCATCACAAAGCCTGGCTCGGAGGTGCCGGGACAGCCCTTCAGCAAAGTTCCCGACACACTTCACACACCCACTCCTGCTTTAATGAAGGGGCTTTTTAGTCTGTCGTTGCAGAAGGTTCCAGAGCGCATCCTAAAGAGGTCATAAATCATCTCGCCTGTGCACGCCCACGGGTGAGAGTGCAGTCTGTGGCTTGGACGGCCTCTCCAGAGTTGCCGTTAATCCAAGAGGATGAATTTCCGGTCAGGTTAGGGCTTGCCAGGGGTGATACAGACAAGCGCAGAGTTGGAACTCCAGGAAAACCAGCTGGGTGCCTTCTCAGGTGCCCGAGCTTACAGCTGCCTTCTGGTGGGGCTCTCTTGGATCCATACTTTATGAGGGAGTTCTTCATCGAGCCTTGCCAGGAGCCCACTTCCGCTCACCATCTCCATGGCTTTCTTTGGATACTCTGTGGGTCACCAAGGGAGGCTGAGCCCTGAGGGTATGATGATGTCACTAAAACTGCTACTGGGGCCATTCCCTCTGGAGGTGCAGGGAGCAGGGCTGTGCTCTGACCTTCAAAACGTAGGTAACAATCCGTGTGTGTGTTAGGCCGGTGTTTGGCTTGGGCTTTACGGGCACCAGCAGGGTCCATACCTGTACTGGATCATTTCACAGGTGCTTTGGCTGTGGGAACCCTCCCCGGGCCTCGTGTAAGTGTGATCTGGATTCCGGCTGTGAAAGAGGCACATGATGGTGGGGATGGGCATGTCCTGCACGCCAGCTCCATGGCTCTGCCCCTCAAGGCCAGGAACTGAAGACGCAGGCGCCTGGCTTTCAGCCTGAATAGGTGCTGGGTGATGGTGACGGCAGACACTGGGCCTTTTCCATGACACCATGGGATCGCTGACACTTTGCAGTGCACCGAGTTCTCATCACCCTGAATCCAATTAAGCTCCTTTCATCATTTGAACATTGACTAGGGCTGCTGGAGGAAAAGCGGGCCCTGGAAAGTTAGAAGTCAGAAATAAAAAGCCCTCCATTCTTTGAAGGTGGAAAAGCCGCTTCCTAGTTTGCGCTCCTGTAACAGTTGGTTGCTTATTTGCACAGAAAAATTACAATCATTTAATTAGTTTCTCCTCACACCAGCACGAAGGTCTTAAAATAACAGCACTTGCCTTCCTTACTAATTTTCTCGCAGAAGCGAATGATTTGCTCCAATGTTGAGCTGGCCTCAGCCTGAGCGCAGCCCGGCTCTCGCTGATGCCATTTCTTGATGCTCATGGATACATTGAGTTCAAATGAGAGCGAGAAAAGAGCCAGGCCAGCCGTGGGCCCCTGTGTAGATCAACCTTAAGTCCGAGAATTCTTTTTGAGTTTTCTTGCCCTTGCCTATTTTGTGAAGTGTCAGGATAGATACCATAGCTGGGCTCAGGGAGAGATGGCCTCTGTTGGTCAGAGCTGCCTCCTGCCTCTGCCTCTGATGCGCGTTGACCTTGTCATACCACTCTCCTCGGTCTGCAGAGAGCTCTGGATTAGGGACGATAAAATGGATAACAGGCAGGCCCTTAGTACCCGCCACATCAGGCAGCCCGTGTCCTCTCATTGTAGAGACGATACTACCGTATCATTTACAGCTATAAACCAATATGCATGCAGTTGTCCTCAAGGCTTGCAGGGCACAGCTGTTAAGGGTCCCAGGCATGATTTGAATTTCATTAGTCCTGAACACAAGCTTTCTCTCTCTCTCTATTTTAAAAATATAAGAAACATTTTGGGGTCGGTGAGATGGCTCAGCAGGTTGAGATGCCTGCTGCCAAGCCTAAGGATCTGAGTGGGACCCCTGGAACCTATATGGTGGAAGGCGAGAACTGACTCCTGCAAGTTGTCCTCTGACCTCCACACACATGCCACATCATGCACACACATGTGCACACATATGCAACACAAATGAATAAAAAGCATAAACAGTTTTTAAAATAAATATTTTTATTTTCCTTTACTGTGATTTGAATTGCGGTTATATAACACTTCTCATTTGTACCTATTTTTAAATGCACGGCTAGGCAGCATTAGGGCGCTTGTGTTGCTGTGCAACCAACCCCACCATTCATTTCTAGAACATTCCCCAGTTGAAACTCCATCTCTATTAAGTGCTAATTCCCCCAGGCCTGGTAGCCATCAACTCTTTGGATTTGACAGCTCACGTGAACGAGAGCTTCAGTATCTGTCCTTCAGTGATTGGTTTGTTAACCTCCTGTCCTCTACATTCATCCATGCTGTGGCATTGGGGGCTGTATAATACTCCATTGTAAGGATTGCCCACATTTTGTTTCAGTTCATCTGACGGTGGGTGGGTGTCTGAGTTATTTCCGCCTTTGGCTGTAGCGAATGAAGCTAGGAGTGCAGACCCACAGTGACCTGCTTAGTCCTGAATCCTTTGGTATTTGTTTGGAAATAGAACTGCTGGGTCACAGGATGAGTCTTGTTTAATTTTTAGATTGAAAATGAACTTATATGGTAGCAAAGTCCCTTTTGTGTTGCCTTGAATTTTGACACCTGTCAGGTTGGTGCATGGTTGCAGTCCTCAGAGAACCCTGAGAGTGCCATGGCCTGCCTGTGCCCAGGAAGGAGAGTGGTCTGGCTGTTGCTAGAGCCAGTGTGCTTCTGGGACTCAAGACAGATGTTACTGGTGAGCCCAAGAAATCCACATCCATAACCTGTGTGATAGAGAGCTGGGCTGTGTTGGTGCCAGGTCAAGGGTGGGAATCATGGAGAACTGGGTGATGTCCTCCAAGTACTGTGGAAGCTACAGGTTACATTTCAAGTTCATGCCCCTTTTCTTCCTTCTAGCTTTTAGACCCTTTTCCCTATTGACTTCCTCATTGACCAGCTAAGTAATTCAATTTTCACTCCATAAAAATAAAGCACTCAATAAAAAATCCCTATGTTTTTCTCAATTTATTCCCATCAATACCGCTTAACCCTGTTGGAGTTTGTTGTCTGATTTATCATATGATGGCCAAGCGGGGCTTCTGGGTGTTTGAGTTCTGCAGTCCAAATACCCCTCTCTGTGATTTGAGTTAGCTGCTGAGTCCCCACCCTCCTCAGAGTCAGGCCCTGAGGGGAGCTCCCCCCCTCACACACACATACACAGTGTGGACGGATGTTCCTGACTTGGTGCACCCCTCCTCCTGGCATGGGAGTTCCTACCTCTTTGTGCTGTAGACTCCACCCACCTCACCTCTGGAGAAGTGGGGGGGGGGGACGACTCTCTTGGAATGTGGATTTCATAGTTATTGTAAAATGGTTAGGTATAAAGGAAGTCAACCCTTTGTGAAGTTATCAAAACATAGCTAATCTGTTTGAAAACATCTGACAAGAGGCACGAGAGCTGTGTGATTTTGAAGTCGTGATCAGTTTAAATGCCATTTTGAGATGTAAGACAACTGTGACCCACCTGAGGAACCCCTAGGGCCCCCACTGGTGGTAGAGGTCCTGGTCCTGATGCTGCTGCTGTGACCTGCATCCTGTTTCTACTGGAGGGAGCTGCCTCATTCTGTAGTCTGCGAAAATAAACATGCTGTTTCTTGGGCCAGGGTCATGGCTCTGGAAGATCCATCAGAGAACTGGGTTGGTGTGGTGCTGGGTCAGTGGTGGGGATCTTGGAGAACTGAGCCTCTATGGAAGCTGTTCTCCAGTGTGTGGTGGATGCTCGGTTAATATCTGGTGCCTTATGATGTGATATGACAAGGGACCACTGACCAACTCAGGGGTCTAGCTACTGAGCTCCTGGAAGCACAAGGGAGTCTCCATCTTATGCTGCAAGGTTCAGAATACACCTCTGCAAGGAGAACAGCTAAGAAAGGGAGATGTGTGTTCCTGCCCAGAAGGAGCTATGACAAAGGGCAGCAGCTTCCCGACTCCTGCTGGAGGCTGTGTGGCCAGACTACAACACAGGCTGCGCCCATTGCTGGACCAGCCTTGGTCCTCCTGCCTGACTGGGTCAACCATGAGTCAGGGTTCTCAGTGGGGAAAAAAAAAAAACAAAACACTTGCTCCCAAAGGAAGTTGGGACATTTAAATAGTGCCCTTGTTCTCAGCCCCATCTCACAAAAGGCAGAGCCAAGCAGAAAACCCAGGGGACATAGCTGCCTAGCCTTTGACAAAGAGGGTTGACAGGGACCCAAGGCTGTGGGCAGGTGGAGTCACTGGAGAACTTTCTGGAAAGAGCAGAAAGGAAGACCAGGGGCTCAGGGTTAGTGAAGGAGAGATACTTTCCTCACAGAGCCCTCTGCTAAATCACTTATCTATTCCACAACCTACCTACTCAGTCATCCCCAGTCCTTTTCAGAACACTGCTTTGGGGTCAGTCACCAAAGGGATACCAGCTTTGGAAGTCTGGGAACCCCTCTGGAGAGAGCCCCTCAGATGACCTCTGCACGTGTCTGTTGCGTTAGCTTTATTCTATGTCCAGGAATTGATATGCTACTTGCAAAACGGCTGAAGAGGTGCCCTTCTTGGAGGTAGTGACTGGACCCCTCCTGCTTGTGGCCTCCTCCTGCCGTCTCCCGTCCTGCGTGTCACCCCACCCCACCATGCAGCCTGAGTTAGGGGGCCTCTCCCTAGTATGCTCTGATGAGCTGGGCTGGGGTGTTCCTGGTAGCCTCCTTGATTTGGGTGTCTTGTTGGGTGGTTGTGCACCCAGCTCTGAGGAAGGGTGCTCTCCCCTGCATTACTGAGCCTCAATTTCCCCATCCAGTAAGGCACTGTTGCCCCTGGATCATCAGAGAAGGGGTCGGGCACACAGTTGCTAGAAATTCTAGTATTCTGGCTTCTTAAAGGAGAGTTCCAACTCCCATTTCCGGAGTTGCCCACTTCAGTGAAACAAAGGCCCTTGGCCCCTCATGAAACACTCATCTCTAGAGCCTGCCTCTGAGGAAAGCCGTCCTCATTGACATCTGGGTTTTCACAAGTTTCCTGACCTGAGTTATTGCTGGAATGCTACCTCTTAAGAGCAAGTCAGAATTTCTCTTCCTGTTGCTGGAGGCAGGGAAGAGGCCTGGCAGTGACCAGGAAACCTGAAACCCTACATTTGGGGTAGGGGGGCTGGTGTAGGGGCAGGGCACTTGACTTTGAGCTTAGTGCTGGCTTTGCCTGCTCCTCCCTTGAGTGAGGTGCTGGGTGGTAGCCACTGGTATAAGAGAAGCTGTGGCACTGAGGTGTCCCCTCTCTTGCCTGGCTGCTCCATCTTGGCATCCATGGTTCTGGTCATCTGGACTTGTGAACTGGTGTTGGTGGGGATTTGATGCTGTCTGTCCATGTGGTATGGCTGTCTGTCCATGAGACCTATGGCCCCTCTTTTCCAGGGCAAGGAAAAGCCTTGCTTCCTACTATGTTTCCAAAGGTAGTGGTCGGGGGCTACTGTTTGCTAGAGACTTTGAGTATGGTCAGACAGACAGGAAAGGCAATGCCAAGGCTGATCCACTCTTTCCTCCCATGTAGACACGCTGTGTATCAGACTTGGTTCAAGGTCTCGCTGAGCTCAGAGATGCAACGATGGCTTGCTCGGTTCAGTCTTACGGGTGTGTATGCGATGGGCTGGGATGCCACCCACAAGAACATGGAGGTTGCTCAAAGGTTCTGCAGTGGACTCATTAGCCTGGATGAAGTTGAGGGCTCCCACTTGGAAGTGGGTTCCTAGCTCCTAGTGTGTGAGTCCCAACACTGGTCCCCACCTCAGTCCTGCTGCTGCCCATGCTCTCCATTTCTCATGTTCTTCCTCCAGGAAGGCCTTGTGGCCCTGCTGCCATGCCCAGTCAGCACTGCTAACGGGGTGGGGTGAGACGGGCACTGAGTGGTTCCGTGCCTGCGACACCTGCTAAGCGTGACAGTGTTATATGTGTGTTGCTGCGTGTATCCCGGTAGCTGTGAGACAGGTGACCAGGTGACAACTCTGTGCTCTGCCTCCATCCTCAGGGCCTGGCCTCCCCTCCCCTGGGTTTCCATTCCCTCAGGCCTTTGCAGGACTCGCCTCTGTCTCCTCCCATTGGGAGCCTCTCTCTTTGGTCTTGTCATGGATCCTGTGGAGAGCTGCCTAGTTTCATGCTGGCTTCTAAGCTACTGAGCAGGAGAGGATTCTGAGACTGGCCAGGAGCAAAGTGTTTTGGGTCAGGAAAGGGTGCCATGCGGGGAAACCTACCCACTTAAGGACAGCCCACCCTGCCTGCCTCAGTGACTCTGCTGCCACCCTTGCTTGAGACCATACTCTGTCCTCTTGGCTGTCCAGTCTCTACAGGCTGTTGACCTTATGAACACTGGTGCTGTTCCTCAGGCAATGTAACTGACCAGGGCTAGTGGAGGCCATGTGTGACTGGGCACTGTGCTGAGCGACCATTACCCACTGGCCTGCCGTCCTCTTACCCACCCTGTCAGCCTCCAGTCTGTGAGGACTTGTCTTGGGCCCATCAGCTTGCTCCTCTAGGCTTTCTCCAAGGTTCTGACTGTCCCAATGTCCTTGTTTCCCATTCTGGGGTCCTTACACTCCTGTGGTCCTGAAGAAAGGAGAACTCTCTTTGGGAAGCCGGAACCTCCTCTGCTATCCGAGGGAGGCCAGCCTTGCCTATCTGGTCTATCATGCTGGAAGAGCCTCTGGTGGAACGGGTCCTTCATGCTGGAGCTAGGGAGGTTCTGGCTCCCTAGGTGTGGTGGCTGCCTCACCCCTCCAGAGCTGGTCTGTGAGTCCTGAGATGGTCTCAATCTGGTTTTTCTTGTCTCCTGAGCTCCCCTTCAACCTGTGGGGTCAGGGTTGGGCATGACCGGGGGAGGAGGGGGAGCCCTCTGAACTGACAGTCTGCCAGCTTTTGCTATGCCCGGGCTTGGCCTAATTTGTCTTTGACTCAGACAGATTTTCACAGCTAGTGATGTGTTTGGAATAGCTGATTCCTCCCTGAAGCTGTGAAGGATGTCCCGGCCAGACCCTTCACAGGGTGCAAGGGGTTTGACCAGGCCTGGGTGGTATCTGCCTGCCTGAGGTTGCAGCCCAGTAGGAGGGGCCCATGGTGAGCTGGGCACAGGTGGGTAGGAGCTGTGGAGAGGAAGCTCTGAGGTAGATGCCCAGTGAAAGGGTAAGGAATCCTGGAGCAGGGGGGAATCTGCAGAGGATGACAGCATAGAACCCTGTAGGTAGAGGACATTCAGGAGCAGTGTCAGCCTGGACCCTACTCACCCTACTTACCCACCCACCTTCTGTCTGCTGGGGTCTGTGTCCCAGTTGCTGACTTGATGCTGGCTCACGGGTGACCACTGTGACCATCTTGCCTGTTTGCATCAGGCAAATGATGCCTGGCCTCCCTGACCATGCTCCCCGGTTGACCAGGCATATGAGGTGTCTCCCATAGAAGGTTGTCAGGGCTCCACTCTCTTTGTTTACCTGTTGGTCCTCATTCCAAGAGCCCATGGCCATGGAGCCTTTTAGTGGGGCTTAGTGAGTACAAACACTGCGGTGACCACAGGACTCCCGAGTGGACAGGTTATCAGCTTACATCTCAGAACCCGGCTAACAGCACAGTTGAGTCATGGCCACAGGTTCTGTTCAAGCAATAAAACATTTCTGCGTATTTTTCTCAAGGCAATAAGTTCTGACACCGAGCCTACTGTAGAAAGAAAATCCCCAAACCTCCTTCCTGGAGGAGTCTGGAAGCTTCTAAAGGTGGTGGGGGAAAGAGGGAGGAATTTAGGGCGTATTCTCAGGGCAGGCAGTGACATGTGGCATGTGGTCATCCCCTGACACTTGCCAAGGCTGCTTTTTAAAGGACATGGTTTATTCTCATGAAATTCCACCAAGTACAGACACATCCCAAAGGCCATTAAGAAGGCAGCAGGTGTGCTGAGGTGGGGAGTGTGGCTAAAACTCCATCCCTAATCCTCTAATCCCTTTTATTCTCTCTCCTCTGAAAGAAGTTGAAAAGGGAATTTTTTTTTAAGGTAGTGGAAGTAAATAATGACTGCTCTCTGGTGTTTGTCTGCATAGTTCTCTCAGGAGTGTCCTGTTATCTGGGTATGTAGCCCCCTCCAGTGACCTGAGTTCCCAGGAGCTTCCTGTCCATGTGGCAGTGGCAGCCACGTGTGTGCGTGTGCGTGTGTGTGTATCTGGGTGTGTGTGTGTCTGTGTGTGTCTCTCTGTGTGTGTATATGTGTCTGTGTGTGTATCTGTGTGTGGTGTGAGTGTGTGCCTGTGTGTGTGTATCTGTGTGTGTGTGTATGTATGTTTGGGTGTGTATCTGTGTGTATGTTTGAGTGTGTGTCAGTGTGTGTGTGTGTGTGTGTGTGTGTGTGTGTCTGTGTGTATCTGTGTGTGTGTGCCTGGTGTATGTGTGTG
>CAJQZJ010037406.1:161353-176100 GCA_907164525.1 Lophiomys imhausi | reverse complement strand
GAGAGAGAGAGAGAGAGAGAGAGAGAGAGAGAGAGAGAGAGAGAGAGGAGAGTGTGTTTAGGCCTATCATGGGCTTTTGAAACTTTAAAGTGCACCCCCAGTGATAAATCTCCCTCAACAAGGCCACACCTCCTAATCCTTCCCAAACCAGTTCTACCAACTGGGGAGCTATCATTCAAATATATGAACCTATGGGGGCCATTCTCATTCAAACCACCACACCTGTTATGTGTGGGCTGGGCCTGAGAGCTGAGGTGGGACTGAAGTCTCAGACTTCCCTTATCCCACCACATGCTGATTCTGTGACCATCATCCCCATCCCAAGCTTCTCACCAAGCAGCAGGGTGGTGTTACTACCCACATGAGTTGGCAGTAAAGGGTCACAGTGAAAGCAGAAATATGTCCTTGAGTCAGTTCTAGGAAGAATTGTTATACCATCTGGGGCAGGAAGCTGGTCACAGACTGTGTGGCAGTTCTGTGGTTGGGACTTTGGGCTAGTGACACTCCAGCCACACTATTTCTGTGGTGGCTACAGATTCACTAGGCTGGGGCCAAGGGGTGCTCACTAGGGACTCTGCCGGTATGACCCAGGCCCATCACCCAGTCAAGAAGGCCTATGGATGCCTCTCACAAGGGGCTAGCACCCATGCAGCTGTCTGGACATCTTCCTGGTGCTCAGCTCAAACACTTGTGTCTGTGGTAGAGAGTGCTCTTGGGCTGGTCCTTGAAGGGACTCAGTGTGAGGCCCACCCTGCCTCACACATTGTTTGCCTCTGAGGTCCTTGGGCTCTGTGTCTCCTTTGCTTTTGTCTGGTTGTGTCTTCCCTGGGTTCTAGGTCAGGTCTTCCCATGGGTGTTTCCCTTCTGCTCTCTGGGCTCAGGAGGCAAGGAGCTTCCTCTGCACAGGTGACCCCATTTCTTCTGCTTCCCTTTATTTCCCCCCTCAGGATATAGCAACAAATGGCTACCCCCACTGATAGGAATCCCTGGCCTGGAAAGTTCAAAGTGCTGATCTCCCCTTCCCCTCAGATGAAGAAGGAGCCTCCTCCCCTATGTAGGGGCTGGGAACACTTCTAGAAGAACTTGCCCATGTGGGAAGATTGTCTAGCTCAGAAAGCCATGCTGAAGGGGGACTAGTCCTGCAGGTGCTGGGGGCTGTGATGTTTCTCTTGGGAGCCTGGGCTCCTGGCCTCCAGGCTGGATCTCGTTGCTTACTCTAAGGGTGCAGAGGATGGCTAGTCATTCAGGCAGATGGTTAAGAGCTACTGACAGGGTTGACTGCAGTGTGGTGAGAAATGCTGTCTTATGGCCACACCCGTGTCACTGAAGTGGGAACAGTGTCACCACGCTTCTATATGAGGGGGACACAGACCCCAGGATCTCAGTCAGGATCCCCAGTGAAATGAGACTGCTGGGATAGAGACAGGTAGATATAATGTCTACATTGATTAAGAAAAAATTATGTGTGTGGGTGTTTTGTCTGCAGGTATGTCTGTACACCATGTGAGTGCAGTGCCTGGGGAGGTCTGAGAGGGTGTACCATCCCCTGGAACCAGAGTTCCAGATGGTTATGAGTACTGGGAATCAAACCTACGTCCTCCGAAAGAGCAGCCAGTGCTCTTAACTGCTGAGCCATCTCTCTAGCCCCAACAACCTTATTTTTCTATTCATTCAGAGGAAACTTTTGTCTGCACTGCCGTCCTTGGGGCGCATGACAAGGCTCCAGAGATCCTCTCATCTCGATTTCTTCAGCCTTGAGGTCACATGTGCCATGCTGCTTGGCATTCAGTTCTGGGGATGGAACTCAGGTCCTCACACTTGCCTGGCCAGTGCTTTAGCAACTGAGTCATTTGCCCAGCCCCGTGTCGTGTCTGCTTTTCTATGGCCAGGTTCACAGGGCCTGTGGATCTGTAACATCAACCCAAGTGCTGTTGGAGATGCTGCTGCTCCAGTCCCCTCTGCACTCTAACAACGGCTTCAGGTGTGATGGGGACGCTCAGGTCTGAGAAGCTGAGTTTAGATGCCGTACTGGTTAGTTTTATATCAACTCCGACACAAGCTGGAGTCAATTGGGAAGAGTTACTTTCAATTGAGAAAATGCCTCTATTTGATTGGTCTGTAGGCAAGTCTGTAGTGCCTTTTCTTAATTGGTGATTGGTGTGGGAGGGTTCAGTCCATTGTGGGTGGTGCCATCCCTGGGCAGGTAGTCCTGGGGTGTATAAGGAAGGCTGAGCAACCCAGGAAGTGACAGGCAGTAAGCAGCACTCCTCCATGGCCTCTTTCAGCTCCTGCCTTGAGTGCCTGCTCTCACTCCCCTCCCCCCCCCACGGACTACAATATGAGAGCTGTAAACGGAAATAAATGTTTTCCTACCCAGGTTGCTTTTGGTTATGGTGTTTTATCAACCAGCAATAGACACTCTAACTAAGCCAGGTGCTGAGGGTGCAATAGTAGTTTGAGAAGGCAATGATGGAGCCACCATCCCACATGTCCTGGGGCTCAGCATGACCCTCAGCCAGAGGGTCCCAGACTGTGGGCCTTGGAGTACCTTTGGGATGACACAAAGAGGGTTGTGGGGGAGAGGTCTGGGTTCTAGCAAGACTAATGAGGAAGAAAGGACAGCTAGAGTCAACTTATGGGTTGGAGGAGGGTGGGCATGCCCTGGTGACACTGTCAGCTTAGCATGGGGAGCTGGAGTGGTCTGAGCCTGTGCAGGGCTGTCCCTCTGAGCTCCTCTTTGGGTGCTACTGGTTTCTGGGGGCCAAGACCTGGTGTTCTACTTAGTGAGTGGCAGGTGGCCTCATTATGCCACAGCCTGGGCAGTCCAGGGTGCCCATTCATTCTTCTCATCATCTCCACAGCTCCCCCCCCCCCAGGGTTCTCATCCAAGCTCTTAATTTGCTTCTCCACCAAGCCTCACGCTCCATGACCTTTAGACTTAGCCGCTTGCTTGGATCTGGATCTGTGCTGGGGTTTTGCATAATGTGTACCCCCCCCACCCCCAGCCCGCGCCAGCTGCCATGCCTCTGCAGGAGGGTGCCCCGCTGTGAGCTGAGTGCCTGCTCTTCCTCATCCTGCTCTGAGCCACTGTGGGCCACCAGGAGCTCCTTCTGTGGGTGGCAGTGCTGTAGATGCACCAGGGGCTGAATCCATGCCCACCCCAAATCTGAAGGGCATCAGCAAAGCCAGGGCCAATGTCCAGGATAGGCAGAGTCCTGGTGACTCCTGGTTATGGAGCCAGCCTGAAACCACCCTGTGTCACATCCACTCTGCTTCCTCTAGTGTAGGTTGGCTGAGCCCAGGAACCTAGCTTTGGTGTGTATTTGTGCAATCATTGCTTCCCTAACAGTTGTACCAGCTAGGAACAGGTATGGTCCTCTTACCCCAGGCAATGAGAGATGTCTCCAGGTTCCTATAGAAGACAAAGCACTGGGACAGTAAGAGTGGCCTGGTAGAGTCATGGTGAGCTGAGCCTGCTGGAGAAGTGGCAGGTGCAGGCAGCCCTGAGTCTGGGCATGCTCCTGGGCTGGTGTGTACACAGACCCTGCACTGTTGGCCAAACTCTGTTCCCTCAGCCCCTTTCTGCCTCCTTTGACCACTTGATGAAGGGTTCCTTGGGACCTGTCCTTGAAGTAAGCCTGTCCATGTCATCACAGGTCATGGGTGCACTCATTGGGGGAAGTGGCTGCTCTAGGCCAGGCAGGTGGTAGGGACGTAGCAGAAGATGTTAGACAGGGAAGCAGGATGTGAATTCTGAGGGCCAAGAGCTGGGCTCTGTGGTGGGACAGATATGGGTCCTGCTGGCTTCCTCCTGACTTCCAGTGACCCCTCTTCTCTGAGCCTCAATGCCACTTGGGGATCTAGATTCAGAGCGAGGGGGAGGTACTCACTCAGTGGATGGTGGCCCTGTGCTGGCCTCTAGGAGATACTCCATTGCTCTTGGTGCAGCCCACACCACTCTCTGCCAATGCTCAAGCATGTCTAAGCAGTGGGTGGGCAGAAATGGACCTGGTAAGAGGAGAGGCTCTGATGCGACCTGCAGAACAGACCTTGGGTCTGGAGTTATGAAGTTTCCAGAATAGGCAGAGTTGAGTCCTAGAGGCACAGCTCTTGCTAAGGTCACTCAAATGCCAGGCCTGGTCCTTTCAGCCCCTAGGTCTCTATGTCTGCAAAGACATCTCTGGATGGACATGGGGTAGGGGGATGGTCCTCAGGACCTGGTCCCTGTTCTGAATCGAGTGCATTGTACCTCCTGGGTCTGTGGTCACCTGCAGTGAGGGGCCCTCAAGGGCAGACATGGGAGGCTCAGGTGGCGGTGCCAAGCCTGAAGCAGGGGCCTGCAAAGCTGAGAGGTCCCTGGCTGGATGCCACAGCCACAGTTTGTGACAGTCTGTGTTGTCACTGCCATAATTGAGTTTACAGACAGGCGTAGGCACTGCTGAGCCCACAGGAGTGATTGCACATCCGGAATTCTTTCCTGGGCTCCTGTCTGTGTGAGGCATCTATCCATGAGCTGAGGGTGGGACAGCAAACAAAACCGGTAAGGTCCTGCTGTAAATCAGATCTAAACAAGATGCAGTAGTGAAGGCACACTGGTTAACATGTGCCTGTGCAATGCCATATGTGTGCAGCCATACAGGTACTCTCGTGTATCATGTAGGCCAGTGTGCATGTATGTGTGTGCAATGGAGATGAACCAGGGAGGAAGTTTGTGGACATGGATCGAGCTGCATTTTCAGGAAGTTTGTGGATGTGGATTGAATTGGCATTTTCAATAAGGAGGCCAGAGAAGGTCTTCCTATAAAGGGACCAGGGCATTCTGTAAGGGAAGAGAGGGGCTGGGGGAGCCTGAGGCTCAGCATTCCAGTCAGCAGACCAGCAGGTACATGACTCTAAGGCAGCCATGCACTGTGGGTGTGGGTACCAATGGTGTGTCTGTTGGCAACAGGACTGTGAGCTGGTGAGAGTGTCCCCTACCAGGTGGTAGCAGGGCACATGGCCCAGGTGAGGAGCATTGGTGTGAGCACACCGTCCCCCTGGCTTCCAATGCTGTCCAACAGTCAGTGTGGTTTAGACTCTAATTCAGTTTGACTTCCCTCAGGGGTAAGATGCTTCTGGTATGTTTTAGATGGAGACCTAGCCTTAGGGAACTTGCACAGTTCGGCAAGGGGCCAGACTCATCCGTGAAGGGCAAGAGGCCCGGTGTCTGGTTCAGTTAGCTCACGACGCTTGCCTCTGTGACACACAGTTGCAGATGGCTGTATTTAGTTCCTGGCAGAGGCAACAGAGGAGTCTAGAGCCTCGAGTCCAGCCAGGAACAGAAATAGAAAGTGAGGTTTCTGCTGAACTACAGATAACAAGATGATTTCCACCGTTCTCTTTGGTAAATCCAACTTTAACAGAATTGATTGCAATAAAAATAGATGGTCTTTCACGAAGCTGGAGGAAGCCTGCAGTCCAAAGGGATCCCTGCTTCAAACAGTTTTCCTTTTGTGATTGGGAAGAGGGCTTTTTCTTCCAGCAGCTCTGTGGGCCAACAGCAGATCTCTCTAGAAGAGATACCCTTAGCTGCTGGCCTCTGTCCATCACAACTGCTCCTTCCAGGAAGACCCCACCCATTTCTGCCTTCACATTCTCAGCAGGAACAACTAGCCTGAGCCCCTGACCCCATGACCTTGTTCCGATCTCAGCACTAGGGCTGTTATAGCTCTATCTATCTAATCAGTTTTCACGAACACCTGCCATGGGCAGGTGTGTGCTCTGGGGCCACTCCTGGGCTGCCTGAGCAAACCATGTTGTGTTCACCACATCCTTAGGGGAACCCACGAGTGAGGGGAGAAGGTGCGATTTCATGGCTTACTATTGAACCTCTGTTTTCCCATCTGTAGAGTGGGAGTAACCTCAGTATGCTGAGATCATGTGTAGAATGCCCCGTGGGACCACAGGTGGATGCACTTCGAGAGCCAGTCACTCCTATCTTCTTGGGGAATTTCTTCAAGGCTTGAATCAGTGATCCCTTCAATAATATGTACTGTAGCCCAGACTGGTCTTGGTTTCTTGCCCTACCCTGACCCCACCCCACCTCTGCCTTCCTGGGCTGGAATTGCAGGCACGGGCAGACACATCCAGCTCAACAATGCGTTTTCTGTCATGACTAGAGACCCAGCCACTGAAAGCAGTGGGGCCAAGACTGAAATCCTGGTGGGTCCTCCCAGACTCAGCATAGTTTCTCAAGCTCTGCAGAAAAGGACAAGGAATGTTGAGGCTGTGTTTCCAGGGGCAAGATGAAATTATCGTTATGTTCTTCCATAAGCAAGATGAACTTAGAAGAATAAACAGTGATTTAAAAAAATTTTTTTAAAATTAAGTTTTGGGTGCTGGAAGGGCTCAATCAGATGTAATTTGAAGAGGTTGTTGAGGAGGAGGGGAGTTGCTGTGGAGCCCACATAGGGATCCTGGGTACCAGCTGCTGCCATCCTAGATCCCAGTTTGTGTGTACTCATGAAAAGTCACAGGTGTGCTGCTGTCCGTGAGCCTCTCAGGTCCTGGCAAAAGAGATAACCAAGGAGGAGCCACAGCCAGACCACTCCTCATAGCGGCCACTGAGGGGCACTGTTGGCACAGAGCAGCTGGGTTGTACTTGGACATCGGTGGGATGTAACCTGGGGTGTGTGTGCACATGGAGAGGCAGAAGTTGGGTTTGGGCTAGCTTCTTGGTGTGTGTGTCATTAAATACCTAAAGGAGATGGGAAGGCTTCCTCCTGAGCCTGCCTGGATTTGATCCCTTCTCCCTCTGTTCAGCCCTATGCTTCAGGAAGTGACTACTCCCTCCCGAGTGCTTACAGCACCAACCTTCTCAGCTTCCCTCTGAGATCCACTCTGGCCCTGTGGCCATATTCCACATGATTTGACCTGAGGCCCTGTACCAAAGGACTCCTCTCTGGAAGACAGTTTGGAGGTTCAAGATACAGGCACCCCCATCATTAGCCAGAGCCATCACTTTCTTGCCACCTCTGGGTTCTTCTCTTGCTCACTGAGGGTCTGTGTTGTTTCCCCAGCCAACTTACCTTCCTTCTTTCCCTCCCTCCCTCCCTCCCTCCCTCCCTCCCTCCCTCCCTCTCTCCCTTACTACCTATCTTCCTTCCTTCCTTCCTTCCTTCCTTCCTTCCTTCCTTCCTTCCTTCCTTCCTTCCTTCCCTTCTCTAGGAAGCAGAGCAAGAGGAATGCTGGTGCTCAGTTCATTTTCTCCTCTTTATTTGGCCCAGAACACCAGTCCATTGGATGGTGTCACCCACAGTCAGGGTGGGTCTTCCCTGCTCAGTTAAACCTACCTGGACACACCCTCTCAGACACCTTAGAAGCCTGTCTCCTAGGTGACTCTAAATCTTGCCAAGTTGACAGTGAAGATGAATGATCACACAATGGCTCCTCCTCACTCTCAGGGGCTCTGCACCTGAGACAGTAGCAGCCCTGGCCTCTGGAGAAAGGCCAGAGCCCAGCACTGAGGGACCCATGACAGGACAGTGGTCACAAAGCCCCTAGCCTATGAAGCTCACCTACCTGCCTGGAACCTTCTAGGCTCCTGGCCAATGGCTGCCCAAGAGACTTGTGCATCTCCTTCTGTTTTTCTTTGTCTACTGGGAGGAGTTCTGTGTGCTCTCAGTCTTCCTGATTGTGCCCCCTCCCACGGGTCAAAGTCACTATGCTTAGGCTACAGACCCTGAGATCCCCAAAGGACTTACTGAAGATAGTAATGAGTTTCTTGGGAGTGGCTGGTGATGCTCTCAGGGCAGGACCCGTGCATGACCCTGCAGTCACCTGCTGCTTGTGAGATAGAAAACAGAGGCTTGGCTGGGAAGTTCTGAAAAGAACATTTGCCCTTTCCCATGTCAGGAGAGGGACAAAGGAGCAAGGAGACTTCCCTTTGATGACTTTGTCTTTTAAAGTGAAAAGCTCAGAGATTCACTAAAGAGGGCGAGGCAGCCATCTTACCTATCACTGAAACTACTTTAGTGAAGGTGGGAATTGTGGGGCCCGCTTTGTACCTGGCCCCTGTGGGCAGGATTTGGTGCTGCAAGAAGGGACGTAGTGTCCTGTGTGGGTGTGTAATCCACTTTCAGCTCTGGCCTTCAAACTGTGGGGGACAACTTGTGTTCTGGGCTGTGGTAATGGGCTCTATTTCCATAGGGGGCTACTCACCCCAAAGGTAGAGAGTAAGAGTGTGGGATGTAGTTCATTCAGCAGAGCACTTGCCTAGCATCCGTAAGCTCTGGGTTCAGTCCCCAGTACCACATAAAATCAGGTCTGACAGAGCATGCCTGTAATGCCAGCAAATGGGAATGGGAGGCAGGAGGATCAAAAATTCAAAGCCATCCTTAGCTACATAGCTAGGTCAAGGCCAGCCTGGGCTACATGAGACCCTGTTTAAAAGAAGACAAATAAACAAACAAAAGAGCGGAGGGTAAGACCCAAGCAGCTGTACGCATCTCTGGTACCACAGTTTTCTGTGTCCTGGGAGCAGGGTGTGGTGGCCCCTAGGCATGCTCCCTGGCCATACACAGGCTTCAGCTGCTCTGGAGGAAGGAGAGAGGGAAGCCCACTGAACCCCCCCTCTAATCAGGTTTCACTTCTCTAAGAAATGTTTCACCCGCAAATTACCTTGACGAGTCTTTCCTGGGGACTCATAATTTGTTTGATACGTAACGTGATGTCAGTTGGAATGAAAGATAAACTCTAATTTGCTGGGAGCTCGGTGCCGCTGGAGAGGAGGGTAATTAGAGTGATTTTCCTCTCCTCATGCTGTGACATCCCCAGTCCCCCCATCATGGAGGTCGACACCAGTGGTGGCTGGAATCAGGGTGCTGCCTCCAGGTCTGGAAACTGCAAGTGGTCTTCCTTGGTCCCAGCCGATTCTACACCCCGAGGGGCTACCTTCCAGTGTGGCTTTCAACTCTCGGATGTGGCTCACTTAGAATTTTGAAGCTGCAGCTTGTAAATGTCTCCTTGGAGGGGCAGCTGCAAGCACGGGGTGGGGGTGGGGCTCATGGGCCAGGCTGCTGTTTGCAGAGCGCCTTTGTGGGTAGCTGCTGACAGGGGAAGGTGTGCGTTTTAAAACCCCCTTGATCCATAGTTGCCGTGCGGGATGCTTAGCTGACTTCAGTTGCAGAAAAACAATGGACAGTTTTTAGAATAATAACATCCCAGATATTCCTTCGGGGCGGACTTAAACTAAGAAATTATTCTGCTTATTTGAACTTAAAATTCAAATATCACATGGGCTAGATGTTAAAAATGATTCATTATTTATCTGAAATTCAAATTCAAATATCACATGGGACACACTTATCTTACAAAACAACTCTGAAGAATCTTGTTTGTTTGAAATCCATCTTTACCTGTACCTCATGGTTTTGTTGGCTATCCCTGCAGCCTGGCACTTAGCAGCCTGGATCCATGGCTCCCTCTGCCTCCCCCTGCTCCCCACCTTTTCCATCCTTTATTCTGTCTTTGTGGACATATAGCCCTCCTCTGTTCTGTTTCTGGAGTCTGCTCATTCTTGAGACCCAGGTCAGCACATGGGTAAAGCCTCCCCTCCACACACCCTGACAGACTGTTCCCCTCTTCTGTCTTTACTTCTCCTAGGACCCCAGATGATGTTTTGTTGGTCTTGTATCAGAGTTAGCTGGAAGTATGTCTACACCCTTGCTTGTCACCCGCAGTAGGCAGGTCCATGCCCCATCAGTCCCAAATCACCTTAGGGTCACTTGGCTTGAGCTGGCACCTGACAACACTGGTAGGACAGGAGATATTAGAGGCCCAGGGTTGTGGTAGCAGCCACTGTGGTATCCTGAAGATGCTACCCTGGAGTTCTCCGAGCAGTGCTGGTGGTGGTTTGCCTTTGCCTCGTGTCCCTCGGCATCTGCTGTGTGCAGTCTGAGGTCTCCTCTCAGTGTGCACTTTGGGGCCTTGCTCTATCCCTACATGGAGAGTTGCCATCATGCCAAAGTGGAGTTAGCTGGTGTCTTTGGTGGGAAATGGCAGCAACTGGATTTGGTGCTGGGAGGCTGGGAGGCTGATGTTTAGTGAAAGGGTGTGGCTTGTCCCTAGGAAATACACAGAGGAGGTGTTGATCACACTCAGGGCCACAGTCAATCCCAGTAAAGACACCAGAATCATCAGTGAGGGATGCTGTGTGGGTAAAGCCCAGGAAACCAGGCACCAGTTTCTAGAATCTTCTCACAGGGGAGTCACATAGGCCACATTTAGTCCCTCAGCCAGGGACCTAGGGAAGATGCTGTTCCAGGGTTCACTCTGATGATTGGTTACAGGCTTACCTTCTGCTCAGACATCAGGCTCCCAGATGGAAAGCAGGAGCGTGCAGGGGCATACCTGGAGCCCCTCCTACATGCCGAGGGGGTGGGGCAGACACTCCCCCCAGTCTAGGTTCTTGTTGCCTCCTAAGCACCAGGGCTCCCTACAGAGAAAGGACGCTTGCTGTCTCTGCAGAGCCCACACATGAAGCCTGCTCTCCTTTGTCACATGTTCCTTTCAGGCACTGAGGCAGGGCTGGCTGAGAGGGGGTTCTAGTGGGAACTGGGTGTGTGCTGGGTGTGGTGAAGTCCAAGATCAGGAGGAGAACACCCACCCTTTGCAGTGTAGCATTGACCCTCCCGGCTCTGCTGAGCTGTCCGCCCTACCTCTGTTTCCACTTGAGTGCCTGTAGCAAGAATGAGAGCTCAGATGTTCAAAACACATGGATAGGGAGTTTGTGAGAGCCAGGCCCTCCTCTTGGCATAGAGTGGGCCCTTTCCCAACCTTGGAACTTATGGCATTGCAGCTCACCTCCTGAAGCTTCCCCACCCTCGCTCTGGAGACCCTCATGTTCAGGGAGTTAGGTGACTCTTTCCCCAGAGGTGCCCCATATTCTCCAAGGACAGCCTGTCCCTTTCTGTGGTGGTGTGCTCCTCCAGGACTGTCCATCTGATAGAGGCCTCAGCCCCCTCCTTGCTCCTGGCCACCACACTGCATGTTAATTAATGGTGGAGCAGGAGGCCTGCCAGGCTCTTTCAGGGCTGGCATTCCCAGGCGTAATGGAGAGTAGGGAGAAGGCACGGTGGGTGTTGGGCCTGGCATCACATCCCTGGCTCTGAACCCCAGGGCCCTATTGAGCCACTGGGGAGCTGTGAACTCTACAGACCCCTTCTGAGCTGTTGCTGGGACCACCTCCCTCCTCTACCCACCCACTACCCACACTCTTGTTAAACACTCAAGGAAACCCTTTGGAGTAATTAGGGAAGTGTGGAGCCAACAGAGGCTGCCCCAGCGGGCTTCATTCTTGGTGGTGGTGCTGTGGGGGCTGGCTGTGTTGGTAAGGGAGCTTGGCAGTTTAATATGCAAGACAGAACAGCTAGGATGCCAGGGCCAAGCATCTGCCCCTCCTTGGCCAACTGGGTGGGAAGCCAGGGGAGGAAGCAGCCTGGGAACTCAGGGGCCTGCCTTCTCAGGTTCCTGTGAACTCAGCAGCTCTGGACAGGTGAAGACAGCCATCGCCTGAAGCTCCCCCACCCCCGCTCTGGAGACCCTCATGTTCAGGGAGTTGGGTGACTCTCTCCCCAGAGATGCCCCATACTCTCCAATGGTTTGGCATTTGATTCTTGCTCCTGATTGCTCCCTGTTGATTCAGCTTCCCAACAGGGTCTCCTTTCTGAGAAGTGAACAGAACCACAGTATGACTGTGGTCCTGCCGAAGTGGCGGGAGGGTGTTTGGTTCCAAACTCCTGGCTGGGTGGGGACCTCTGAGACTACATTTCACAGGCTCTGAGGCTCACCAGTAACTTCACAGCATGTGCTTTACCATCCTTGGTAAAGTTGGTAAATACTGACAGAAGCTATAGCTGAGCACAGAGGCCAGGGGGAAGTTTCCAGCTCCTTCAATGGCCAGCCACTCTGTGACCCAGCTCAGGCCTCTCAGGTATGACTTCTGTGCAGCCAGTCACACCAGTGAGGACTCTTCTCCGTCCCACTCTTCCTTGGTGGAACCTGCCTTCCTGCCTCTATCCCATAGGTATGCATTGGGACATCTATGGGATATTAGATCATGTGACATTATTGGACTCTCTTCTATTCTTGGTACTCTGAGTAGACATGCCTGTTTTTCCATGTGTTTCTAGAAAAAAAATCTCACTGGCAGCTTTGATGGTATCTAGTCTTGCCAGTGGCTCCAAACCAAGGCACCGTGTCTGAGAGTCAGGCCTTGAAGTACCCATCAAGAGGGCTGGTGGGAATGGAGGTGCCTTTGGGCTCTGGGCAGGGCAGAGACAGCCTCTACTCTGAAACCCTTGAAAGTACCTTCCTTGACCTTAGAGGGTGGGCTCCTCATGTGTGTCCCCTGAGGCTGGAGCACCTAGCGCTCAGAGGGCCCAGAGGATGTTGTGTTGAGGGTCAGGACTCTTTGTGCCCAGTGCTGCCCACCCCACAGCCATACTCCCTACACCCAGGCTCTGCCCCAGTGGAGATGTCTCCTGCCTCAGCATCCCAGAAGCCTGGTGCTTGCCCTGCACCAAATGGATGCTCAGGGGGATCAGCAGACCCACCTAGAGCAGCACCATCTGCAAAGCTAGGCCGATGCCAGACTGTGGCAGGGCAGTGTGACCCTGATGAGGTGTTGGGGGGATGCTGGTTGCTCTCTAAGCTCCTGTCATCAATACCATTCATGCTATAGCAGGAGTAAGCAGAGGCCACGGCGTGTCAGAGTAGAGGTGGTATGGCATCCCTGTTTGGATTTTGTCTGGTAGAGCCTGCTGTGACTGCTAAGGATTACCAAGTGTACACTCCTTAGGGCAGACACACCGGCAGATCTAATGCTCCTGAAAATGAAGTCATTACAGGTCTTCAGCACATCACTTGAGCAGATTATCAGAATGAAGAAACAAAGCCATACACAGCCCCAAACATTCCTTTTGAATGTCACAAAACCCATTTCCTCCACACTTGCTCTGTGAATCTGGGGACTGTGCATGGCCTATGAAACAAAGCTAAGACACAGACTCGTGAGCCTTCAGCAGGCACTTCCTACATGCGTGTTTTTGTGCATTTGTGATGGGCACGGTGTTAGGAAAGCTGGCAGGCGGCTCAGTGCCCCGTTTTGTTCTAAGTGTGACTGAGGCTGGGTCAATTGGGCTTTGCTACTCTGGCGGGCCTGGCCGGGCTGTAGACTTTGAACCTGGAGAACCGTTGTGGAAGGACTAGAGGATAGTGGGGCAGGACTTCCTAAAACTGAGGCCAAGTTACCACTGTTGATGGGTCTATTACCCAAGGAGGGTGTGGTTCTGCATGGCCACCTGGAGTCCATCTGAAATGCTTGGAAAGCTAGCTCTTCCAAAGAAAGGGATCCTTCAGAAGGATGCCAGAGACAAGGATTGATCACCTATCTGAGAACTGAGCTCTGTCCCTCACAGACATGGAGGCCTAGGCATCAGGAAAGGTTCTCAAAGTTTGCCCATGGCCAGTTCAGCAGCCTGCTGTGGCCACCACTCAAGGAGCTTCCCCAAGCTTGATATCATGTATAAAATGAGGTAGTTCTGTGATTGTTCAAGTTCTTAGAGGAGCTAGATAGGGAGATGGTTCGGGATGGACCCTGGGCAGCTGGGGAGTGCTGTATACCTGTGAGTTGAAGTGACAGGTCAGGTCCCCATTCTGGTGATGTCCAGGGTGGTGTGAGACAGTAGGGAGATGCAGATTCCGAAACAGCAACTCCAGCTGTGCATCCTGTCTGTGCAAGTTTGCAAGTTTCCTCCTCCTCCTCCTCCTCCTCCTCCTCCTCCTCCTCCTCCTCCTCCTCCTCCTCCTCCTCATTCTTTTGAGATAGGGGTTCTCTGTTTAGCGGCCCTGGATGTCCTGAACTCACTTTGTAGACCAGGCTAGCCTTGAACTCACAGAGATCCACCTGCCTCTATCTCCTGAGTGCTGAGATTAAAGGTGTGCATTACCACACTCAGCCTATACAAGTTTCTTAACCTCTCTGGGGCTCTAATTCTTTATCTGTACAAAGGAGGTGATGGCCTCTCTGATGGTGTCTCACAGGGATTGAAGGCCATGTTCAAAAGAGTCTGGCATGGGAAAAGTAGTTGCTCACTGACCATGTGACCTGAGTTGGCCTCTGGCTAGTCTTAGACCCTCTTTCTCTCTCCTCATCTATAATTTTCTTCCTCCAGGCACACATTTATGTGGGATTTGTGATATTGTAATGTTACAGATTGTACTCTGGTCAGATATCATGCAGCTTTGGGAGGCAGCTGTGGCCTTGTGAGTGAGGCAGTGCCTCTTAGGCCAGGCATGAAGGCAGCTCAGAGGTAGAGCACTGGGAGATGATGGTATTTGGGGCTGGAGTAGTCATGACACAGTATGTGGCCCTCATTTTTCTCCGGAAGCATCAAGGGCCCTTTGTGTATATTGCATCCTGTTTTGGCCATAGTGTGTGGGAGTATGTAGTATGTATCTATGTATCAGTCAGGGCACCTGCAGTAACAAACATTCCTAATTCTCAATGACATAAAGAGCTATTTGCTTTTATGACTCATAAAATTGTGGGTTGGCTATCCTGCCTTCATGAATGGCTTTTGCTTGGTTGGGGTAAATGGCTAGGGCTGAGTCCTCTAAAGGCTTGAATAGCTTGTAGTTACCAGGTCTACCTCCCTATGCAGCCTTTTCTCACAGGGCTCTGCCCTTCTCCCATCATGGTGGCCCAC
>CAJQZJ010037406.1:150241-161343 GCA_907164525.1 Lophiomys imhausi | reverse complement strand
AGCCTTTTCTCACAGGGCTCTGCCCTTCTCCCATCATGGTGGCCCACTGGAAGCAGAAGGTGCCATGCTGCTGTGCCACCTTATGGCCGGCCACAGAGCTGCCTAACTCAGGGAGGGGATGCAGTCCTCTTACCTGCCGCAGCTTCCACTTGTGACCTTTCATGGGGCCGACCACTGTTGTGAGCTGGTCATGTTGTCACCTTAAAGCCTTATACATATGGTGGGAGATGGGTCTTATGTAGTCCCTTTTTACAGTTGTGGAAACGAAGGAGCAGGGGAGTGCACGGTGAGGCCACGCTCAAACTGAGAGAGCTCAGTTTCCTCCGCTGCAGTAGAGATCCATGTGTCCCATACATGAAAGATGCTGAGACCCTGATTTCTCCTCACTAGTGAGCAAAGCTTTTCAAAAAACACATCTTCTGCCCATGGCCCAGGGCACACAGGCCTGTGTTCTCAGCAGGTGAGGTGGAATGTGTCTTCTACAAGAGAGGGGCTGGAAGCAATTGGTAACCTGGATTTCATGTCTGTGCATCACTCTGGTTGGTAGGCTGTGGTGTTCCCTATGCAAGGCCCTATAGATCCTTGGTCTTTCACAGTGGGAACTCTCAGCTTTTCTGGTGGGGTTTCAAGAGCTAGCTTATTCCAGCTAATGCATTGAGAATCTTAATAAAAATAGCATGTACATTAGCCTGTTTCCATAGAGACCTTCCAGGATTTATGTCCCAGACATGTGTCTTGGATCCTATGGAAGGGGATCTTCATGACATCCCTTGATAGTCTGCAGGTCTCCTGGGCTGAAAGGCAGACGTGGTACATGTTTGTATCAGTGGAAGAAAGGATGGGCGTAGTAGGTACCAGGATGCTCATGGTGAGGGTACTAGGTGCTGCTTAGAGGCCAGAGCCATAAACCCAGGCTCCCTCTGCTTTGCTGGGGAATAGTGGAAACCTAGGACATCACATTAGCCTGGCTGTGGGAAAACCAGGAAGTGCTGGGGCCTGAGCAAGCACAGCTGAAGGCTAAGCTGTTGGAAAAAGACAGAGCTCATTGGACCCAGGTTTCTTCATCTGCAAAATGAGATAAAATTCTAGAAAGCTAGAATAAAAAGATGGTGAAGAGTAGAAGGTCAGAGGTAAAAGTAAAAGAGGAACCCTCTGTCTATTCCCTCGGGTGCAACAGAGAGGGGCACATCCTTAGAATAGTTTTTAACCTAATGCATGGGGGGAATAGCCAAATGGTCACCCAGTGAGGCTTACAAGGTGGGCTTGGGGGGGAATATCATTTCAATGTTGATCAGTGGGAAAGGGGATTCTAGCAAGAGAGGAAGGGAGACAAATAGAAAAACCTGAGACAGGACAATGTAGGATTCCAAAGGGGAAACATCACGTAAATCAATTTTGAAATCCTATGGAAGTTTATACACATAAAGAAAAGATTCCACCTCTGACTACTAGATGAGGCAGGCCTGGAAGGGTGCAACCACAGGCCACTGGTGAGTTGGTGATCGCCAATGTTCAGAACCAATCTATGGGCAGAAGCCCGGTGAGGATGCAAAAACAAAACAACAACAAACCCCCAAACAAACAAACAAAAATGAGAGAACCTCACAAAGCAACGGCTACTAATGCCTTAGACACAGCTTGCCCATCTTCTCAATGGGACCAAGATGAAGAGGCAACAAGATCACCAAGAGCAGTGGGACCACTGGTAGGAAGAGTTAATGTATTGCAGGGGTCACAGGGGAGCTAAGCCCTTACACATGCAAGTGGCAGGCTAATAAAATATTAGAAACGTATTACTGAGACATAGGACAAGTTCCTGAAGAATTAAAATCTGAGAGATAAACCTTTTGTGAATGGAGATGAATAATGAATATCATTATCTATTCAGCTGCTTTCTATAACTATGGGTATTTGTTACTTAAAATAACCATCTCATCTAAAAATATAAATAAGTACTGGATTAAAAACTTAAAAAAAGAAGAAAAAATAGGTCCATTAGTGTGATAGACTTCCACTGCTGGCTTACCCTAGTGTTAGACCAAGAGTATGCTAGAGTTTTCAGGGGTGGAAGTGTGACTTCAGGTGGAGCTTGGTCCAGGGGCCCCTGTGATCTCTGCTATGAGAAGAGTTTTTATTCCAAGGGTAGTAAGGAGTCCTGATAACACTGTATTGGGAAATAAACAGACAAAATTAACACACACACATATGCATACATTGTGAGTGTGTGTGTGTGTGTGTTTTGCCTCATGCAGCTGTTAGGGGGTCCTGCTTCAAGGAATGTAGAGGCTTCTTGTGAACTAAACACTGTACCAATGTGGTTGGTGAGAGAGCTTGGGCTGAGGACCAGGACTGATGGTGGTTTTGGGAGGGAGACACCTACTCACGTTGTCTGCCCACTGATGCCTTAATGGGCAGTTGGTAACTCTGGAAGAAACAGTCCTGGGATGTGGCGAGTGACCCCGTCACTCTCTCTGTTGTTTCTGTGTCAATATGTGTTGCTTGGTTTTGTGGTTCCTGTTGGTTTCCAGCTGTCTCTTGTCTACCTGGCTGAATTCAGTTATCACCTTTCCTGGGTGATAACCAACCCTTGGTGGTGAACAAGGCAGGAGCGTAAGGGGTGTATTTGCCTTGAAGTGAAAGTTATCTTGATCAGCTCACTTATGCCAGCATAGTGGCTTCTGTCCCGCACACCTCCTGCCTTCCTGCTATGCTTCTCCCAACATGTGGCTCACATCCTCATGTTTACAAGATGGTTGCCATACTTCCTGGCATCATGCCTACATTCCAACCCAAAAGTAGGGGAGAATAAGGAAGGGATAAACCCTTCCAGAGAGCCTAGGCGTTTGAAACAACTTTCCCACCCAGTGGTTTGCTTGTCTCATTGGTCGGAACTGGTTACATGGCCATCCTAGGGCAATGTTGCAGAAGGCACATTGATCAGCCAGTGCATTACCTTTTGGACAAAGTCTGATCAGGTTTGAAGGGCACGTGGATACTTTGTCAGCCACACCCTGTGGCAGGAGGATCACAGGACCAGCAGTGTTTCCTGGTATAAGCATGCCAGTCTTTTTGCTTGAGAGGAGGAGGGGACCAATCAGGCTTTGGAGTACCATCTTCCGTGTAGCAGCATCCTCTGCAGGAAGCCTGCCTTTCCCACCCTGAGACAGCCCCAGTGTGGGAGACCTGGCCATCATGGAGGAAAGGGAGCTGGCCAGTTGAGGTGGAGGCCCATGGCAGCAGCCTTCCTAGCTGAGGGAACAAAGATCCTGAGCATGAAACCCTACAGAGGAGCTGTGTGGACAGAAAATAGGTAGTCATGGAGACAGAGATGGGATGGCAGGCCCGGATGGATCAGGGCAGGGCCCAGGGGGCTGCAGTATATATGCTCAGAGCAATCTGTGTGATTCAGGGGACCATGCTAGGAGTGTGCTTCTTTTGAAATGTGGGTGCATGTGTGCACATGGAGGCCAGAAGTCAGTCTCAGCTCTTGTTCCTGCAGAACTTTCCACCTTGTTGTTTGTGACAGGGTCTGTCACTGGCCTGAAGCTCATGCCTTAGGCTAGGCTGGCTCGCCAGTGAGAGAGCCCAGAGGCCCATCCTGTGTGTCTCCCAGAACTGGGATTACATATCATCATATGCCTGTCTTTTTCCCGAGTTTCTGGATGTTCAAACTCAGGTCTCCATTCTTGTGTGGCAAGCACCTTACCTTCTGGGGTATCTCTCTCACCCTGGTTCTGAATGTCTATGTGGATGAACTTTTTCATGGAATATAATATACATTTTTATAATGAGAAGGAAGGAATGGAAAACTTTTACTTTGACAATGACTATTTTCCCAAGTGACCAAGTATGAGGCAGTTCCATTGTGTCCATGACATCCCAAGTGACTGAACCAATTGTTAGTTGGGATACCTGAGGGGACATGATATGGCTGACATGCCAGGTGCAAGCCAGGGCCACTGCAGGCATGCCATGTCTTCCCTCACCCGTACCCTGGATAGAGGAAGCTTCTGTAAATCAGAGACAGAAGTCCACAGTGGCACATGGCTCACAGGAAGCACTCTGTCAGAACATTTTGAAACAGGTGGATGGAAAATCCCCTTGGGAGCACTGGGTTTTACCATCACTGGTGATGGGTCCTCACTTTGTCAACATTCTGGATACAGAGCCTAGAGGTCTCAGCCTAGAGCCACCCCTCCAGGGTAAGACCTGGCAGGTTTCCCAGGACTTGAGGCCTCTGGAGGACCGAGGAGATGTCCACCAGCCAGTGTGTGAATGGTGCAGCCCATGACATGTGACCTTTCCTAGCATCAAGGCCACAGGCCAGTCATGCCCAAGAATGAGCCATTCTGTGCCAGTGTTCCATCCTGAGCCTCCTGTGCCCCTGTGGACACAAATACATCTATGTCCATTCTGGCATGGTAGAGGTGCAGGGCTCCTGTTCATGGGGACAGTAGTGAAGACCACCAGAGGCTGAGCTGGGAGCCTTGGGAAGCAGACTACAGGTTGCAGACTTGCTCATTTGGTTCCAGGAAGGCCACAGGTGTGCTGGGGAATGACAGATATTGGATGTGTGTTCTGAGGACCAGCTCCACAATGACAGAGGTAGAGGCTGCGTTCCTGTTGGGTGGTATGTGATGTGTGTAAGCCTGGCAGGTAAAGCACTGGTCTCAGGCTTCAGCCAGGGCTGCTCCAGAGGACCATGGGATAGGGATAGGACCCCCTTGGTTTTGAATTTGTGGGAGATTCTGAAAAGCATTTTAGGGGGCTGTTTTGGTGTGGATATTGACAATACATTCAAGTTAATAACACCCCAAACAGAACTTTAGACATCAAATCCATCTATGTCCATTCTGCTTGAGTGAGCCCTGGGATGGAGCTGGAAGCCGTGGTATATATTTGCCCTTCCTTCACTGTTCTGCCATTCTTTGATACTGTTTCTCTAAGACAGGGTTTCAAGCTAAACTGGATATGGAGTATGCCCTCTAGCTTGGAATTGGGAGTGAGGTGGGATAAGGGATGAGTACTCAAAACTTCTGCTTCAGACATAATGGGGACACTCATGGACAGGGAGGACCACAAAAGTCAGCCTCTGGGGACACAGGGTGGGAGGCTCTCTTACTGGGGGTATTGGGGTGAGAGGCTTCCTTACCGGGTTTGTGGGAGTGGGAGAGACTCCCTTACTGTGCATCTTGCATCACAGGGAATGGAGATGCAGAGGAGCCTGGAAAGGATGCAGGAATTGGAGGCCTCAGGACAAACACCAGGTTGGGGAGTTCAGAGTCCATTTGTGGGAAGAAGAGGCTGAGGCTGGCCATGGTGGAGGAATGTGGGAAGCCAGGAAGAGAGGTGGGGGTCTTCCTCTTGGGGTTTGGGAATTCTTCTGTTGAGGCCCTTGACCTTCTCCAGCAGGACCTGTACCTGTCATCAGATGCCATGGGGGAGGGGGTGACACGTACTTCATTAGCATCCAGTGGGTAGGTGCTCATAGCCCTGGTCATCCTGGGAGACTTAAGCTCAACCCTTTTGGAGCAGGGCATAGGAACCGCCCATACCTGATATGGACCCTTGTCCTCAAAGAAGGGATATAACTCTGTCCCTTAAATGTGGGCTGTGTCCCTAACTTCCTGTCATGTGGGGAGGACTGGCTGAGAAAAGGATGACCTCAGTCCCATCATCAATGGTGTGTTCTGACGTGACAGAGTGAGGACTGTGTTTGCTGCTGGGGTATCCCTGGGTGTCTATCTTCCCTGTATGTCCCAGTCTGACAAGGAGGGGCATCATAGCCTTCCCACCAAAGGACATTACGCCCTCTCTGGCCTCCTTTCCTCCCTAGACACATCAAGGACCCCTGCCCATCTACCTAGGTCAGGGGTCAGGCAACACAGTGTCACAGCTTGGGGTGCTCCTATGTCTCATGGGTTGAGACTGGGTGTGTTGCTGAAGCCTGCACCATAGTTGGGCTCTAAGGTCAGTGTGGTGACCTCAAAGTGCAGTTCTGGAGGGATGCTAAGACCAACTCTGAGTGTTGTCTGGGTGGGTTCTACTCAAGTATTGATCCAGTGCCAGCTGACAACCCCTTCTAGAGACTTCTTTATTACTTTTTAAGCTAAATTTTTTCTAGAGACTTATTTCTTGTTTGTAGTCATAAGAGGCTCAGGGAAAGAGGCAAGGACTAAGTTACTGGGCCCTCATACTTCCTGAAGAGGAGGGCACTGTGGGTAAACTAAGGCACAGAATGGTCAAGCAGTTTGCCTTGGGTTAGCCAACTAGCAGTGGCTGGGCCAAGCTTTGAGCCCAGACAACTACTTCCTTCTGGAGGTCATAGTAGCCACCAGTGTGGCTTGTACTTTTCCTGAAAGCAGAGAAGAAGGCATGAGTAACCACAGGGAGGTAGGTGAGTTGGCAAAAGCTTCTTTGGAGCAGCCTGGCAAATGGCTCCCCATAGTGGCATTGTTCTAGCTGTGGCTCACCTGGTGGAGTCTCCCTCATCTTTCTGATCACTACTGGCAACTTGTGGCCTATGCTCTACATGGGCCTTGGGTGTTCACTGATTGAGTGAGGGAACCGGCTTCAGCCACTTCTTTCCAGCATAAGGTATGATGTGGGTATCAGTGGAGACTTGGAGACAAGCCTTGGGCTGCCACTCTGTGTAGTGTTGTTAGTAATTTGCACCTCAGTGATGAGCTGGTGACCTAGGGAGCTAGGGAGAAGATGTAAAGGGAAGGGGCTGTGGGTCGCACCACAGCTTCACAGCTTCCTTCTGGCCCACACAGAGGATTTGAGCAGGTGTTTGTGGAGGAATGACTGAAGGATGCCCAGATGGGTGGATAGATGAATGAGTAGGTGGGTGGGAGCTTTGATAAGTACTATCCCAGATATCTGTTGGTCCCTCTGCTGCCAACATGGGGCTCTAAATTAATCAGGAAGGTATGTTGTCACTGGGATGCTGAACCCACTGAGGTCTGAGAGTTCTGGGGACAGAAACATCAGCTTTGGATTCCACATTTCTTGGGTCACAGCAGAGGTCACTTTGTCTGGCCAACACCTTAAGGACAACAGCCTGGACTTCCTCAAGACTGGTCATGTGCTCCTAATGGAACTGTGAGCACCTGGTATCCAAGACCTTCCAGGACTGCCATCTTTGGGTGCAGCCCCCAGAAGCTACTAGGACTGAGCAGCATCTGAATGCCTCAGCTCTTTCTCCCTCTTCCTCCCTTGGCCTTGACAAGAACTCCATGATGCTCAGCCCTGAGCTTATTACCCATATGCTATGACCCCAGGCAGCTGTGAACATGGCTGTCTTGTGTGTCGGGGGTGGCCCAGTGGGTCCAGTGTCCTCCAGCAGGGAAACTTGGTGGCAGTTATTCACTCCATGTCCACCCAGGTTTCCGAGTGCCCTTTACTGGTACAGGGTGACTCCGGGCTTGCCAGCTGCTGTGAGGATGGATTCCCTGACTGGATTCAGCCACAGTGGGTGGTCTGTGGAGCTGGCCAGCATGCAAAGAATCCAGAGTCCAGAGTCCATTCTCAGATCGTTCTGGTCATATTTAGAGCTCACTACCCCACACTAGGCTTTGCTTCTGCTCCCTGCAGGCGAGAGAGATCAGCCTTCCAGCTCCCCAGAAGCCTTCCCTGGGTCAGTCTCTCTGGAAGCAGATCTGCAGGCTCTTGGTGGATTTAAGGAAAATACGTGAGCGAGGCTAGGGAGCGTCTCAGATTGTACAGCAGCCTTCAAAGGCTCCAATGAGTCCTGCAATTGAACAAATTCAATGACATTAACCTAGTATTCCCCAAATCACTTGATCACAGGCTCCCTGTGCATCTGTCTGTTGTCGCAAAGGACACTGTCTTGTTATGCCTGCCTGGATCCCTCTACCAATGCCAGGTACTGTGATGGGCTGGGCTGGGAGGAGCCTCTCTGCTCTGTCCTTTTCAGTCTTATGTAGCTGGTAGGTGTCTATTATGTTGGTGAACACTAATTTTTATAGGCAGGCCTTTCATCCAAACTGCAGGGGCCAGGAGAGCTGGTGACACCTCTGTGGTGAGCTTAGGAGGAGATGGGTCTCCCAGGCAGCCCCTATGGGGCACCATGATGGTTGTAAGTGTGTCATACTTTGCCATTGAGGCCAGGCAGGCTTCTTGAGTAAATGTTTGTTATTGCCAGGGATGGCCTGCATGGCTGATACACTGAGGTTTCACTCATGCAGTGCAAATCACGCCATGGAAATTTATTTCCTCCCCTTGCACCCCACCCCACCTCAGGTTTATGAAACATATGGATCCTTCTTTAAACAATTCCTCAAAAGCTCTGACTTGCAAATTAGTTCCTTGAGTGATCAGCTGTATATATTCTGCATTTAATAAACTCAGTTATTAAAGAAGGGGCAATTGCTTATTCGATTACGGTGGATGAGGAGTGAGGCTCCACAGAATACTGCTGGAGACCCAGGATTGAGCGTTAATAAAGGAAGGAAAAACCCTTGAACCTGCCTTGGAGTTGGTGCATTCCCTGGAGGCAGAGAAGGTGCCAGAAGACCCAGCAAAGCTCCCAAGGTTCTTTCAGGGTCTTTGGGCACCCACCTCTGTCTTCTGGTTTTGAAAAGCTCTCTGTGAGCACAGACTGAGGATGCTTCCATCTGATTTGTGTGGATTTGGGGGATTTGCATTATGTATGACATGCAATTTGCATTTCATTCCAGCCAAAAGAACAACATTGATAAATACATTTTATGTGTATACAAAATAGATTTGGGCAAGATATGGGGGTCCTTGGAAAGGAGGTACATGTAAGGAAATACGCTTTATAAAAATGTTGTTAGCAAAGCAGAAACAAGTTATGCAAACTCTAAGAAAACCAGCAGAAATGCAGGGTCAGACATCCTCGTCTGTGCCACCAAGCCAGCCTATGCACAGCCTTCTGGGAGCACCTTGCAGTCTGCCTCTGCCAGGAAGCCCTCTGGATTCTTGTCTTGCTTTTGAATCCATGCAGCTTCTGGGCAAAGAGTAGCAGGGGAGGAAGTGATGTTGTCTGCCTTCCCTCCTCTCCCCTCTCCCTCACCCTACTAATCATCCATTCACCTATTCATCTGCCAATCATTTATCAATCCATCTATCTCCAGTCAGTTCACAATCATCAATCAATCAACCAATCAGTCATTTATCAATCTATCTACCAATCACCTATCAGTTTATTTATCTATCAATCAATCTATCATCTGTCATCTAGGTTATCTGTGTATATATTTATCATCTCTCTATCTGACTGTGTACCATCCATCATCTACCTACCTACTCACCTACCTACCAGTCATCTGTCCATGTATCTATATACATATGTATGTATCTTATGTATGCATCTATCTATCTATCTATCTATCTATCTATCTATCTATCTATCTAATATCTATCTATCTATCTATCTATCTATCTATCTATCTATCTATCATCTATCTACCTACCAATCTGCTGCAGCTTAAGGCCAAAAACCTACCTTCTCCAGGCATAGTTGGGCAAAGACAATCAGTACCCCAAACCCTGGCTGGATGGCTCATAAAACTTAGAACACACAGCCACTAAATCATCATTGAGAGATGTCCCAGGGGTCACTACCACATTAATCGTCTATCTTATGATCTGTTCTAGATGGAAGCACATGTAGCTGCCCACTCACCCATTCACCTATCATCTATCCTTCCTTCATCCTTCTATCCACATCTCTACCCACCTATTCATCACTACCCGCCCATTCATCCATTTATTTATGCAGGGACCCACTTACGGCCTTACAGATTAGTGATGATGGCTGGGAGCCCTGCAGGGTGGTGTATTAGAGAAAAAGATGGATCATGAATGGGGGCAGGACCAGGGGAAGTTACTTCCCCTGCTTGTTCCTGTATCCTTACCTGGGAGCATGCTGGCCTGGAGGAGTAGGAAGGACCTTGTCCCAGAGCTCTTGGGGTGCTGATGCTAGGTTGTGGTATAAAGCCAGGATGCCGTCAGCATGGGGATTGCTTGTCTCCATGAAGAAGCCATTGTCTGATCTGGTCTGTGTGTGACGTTGGCATGGAGCTAACAATCTTTCCAGTTCTGAGTGCACTGTTGCCTTCCTGGCTTGAGATCCTGTTGGCCTCTGTGAGGGTTACAGGCATCTTCTGTGCTGGAGCTGTGGGGCTGGTGAGATTCCACAGTGTACACTGTGAGTCCTTGAGATGAGGGCTTGTGAGGATGTCTTCCCTGGATGTTGATGCCAAGCTGTCATGGAGGCTTCTGGGGCCGCCTGGACCTGCATCCTTCAGCAAGCTGGTGGAGAGTGTCTCACACCTTTCACCCACTCACTCACTCACTCACTCACTCACTAATTCTCCTCCCACATCCTGAAGAATTAGTATTTACCAGGCCAACAGGGTCATAAGTTCACCATGTCCCTGTCCCTCAGAAGCTCCCAGGCAGTTGGGCGCAGGCAAACAGAAACATAACTACATGGCTCACATACCAAGACTGAAGGAAGCCAGGGAAGCCGCGGGGTTCAGGGATGGAACCAGCAGGCTCCTTTCTGGAGAAGCCATCTTGGGTCACCTAATACTTTGTGAGCAGGCATCCCTTGCTGCAGAGAAAGAAGAGGACAGCCCCAAGCTTTCAGGGCTGTCCAAGTCCTTCACTCCTGACCATTGGCCATGAGGCTGTGACTTCCCCTGTAGACCATGGCCAGCTGAAGGGTGCTTCAGAGATCTGAGGGAAGGAGGCCCAACAGGCAGATTCATAATGGCGGAGGAGGGGCCTGTTCCGTGCCGCCCTAGGGCCTGACAGACTCTGCTGTCCCAGAGAGGGGTTGATGGGCTCTGTAAACAAATATTTATAGAAGCTGTGAGTGTGTGCCTTACTTCAGCTGGGAAATGTCTATCCAGGCGACAAGGTGGAGTCTGTGAGAAGCGGGGAGGGTTCTCCTTCCTGATAATAATAGCCATTGCTATTATTGGACTGCTGACTTCTTCGGTACCCCACTCCATTCCTCGAAGCAGGGTGTTAAATTCATGGATGCTTGTTTTCAGTGTGTGTGTGTGTGTGTGTGTGTGTGTGTGTGTGTGTGTGTGTGTGTGTGT
>CAJQZJ010037406.1:134308-150231 GCA_907164525.1 Lophiomys imhausi | reverse complement strand
TGTGTGTGTGTGTGTGTGTGTGTGTGTGTGTGTGTGTGTGTGTGTGTATCACCTCCTTGGGTCTTTGGTGAAACCTTCAAGGAAGAAGCCTCCTGTGATCTGAGGGCCAGCTCCAGATGGAATCTGTCCCCCTGACCCCGACCTACCTAAAGCAGACAGGAGGCTTACAAAACTAGTACCCCTGGAGCTCCCACAGAATCTCCATGGTCTTTCTCCTCTCAGGTGCATCCCAGAGCCCTGAGGATTGAGGTTGGAGGTCATCCCATGGCACTGAAGCCGAAGCACCCATGAGGGAAGAGGACGGGAGAAAATAGATGCAGAATTAATCCCTTGGCAAGCCCCTCTGTGGATCCTGGCTCATGGTTTAAAGGGCTTTTTATTCCCTTTAAAAGCACACATTTCTTCATTAGTGTGTATTCATTCACAAAGCGACTGGTTTCCTCATGACACTCTGCTCAAGTACATGGCGCAGTCTGACCATAGTCACCTCATCACCTGCTCCTACCAGTCCCCTTCTGTGCCTTGCATACATACCTTGTGTGTATCTACGCATAGGCACATGTGTGGGTATAGTACCTAGGCTCTCCACATGAAAGAAAACTTGCAATGCTTTCTATCTGAGTCTGGCTTATTTCACTGAACATGGTGATCTCTCATTCTGCTAAATGGAATAATGCATTTTCCTGCAAATGACATTGTTTTACCTTGCTATGACTGGCTGAAAATCTACTGGTTATCTGTTCTAATGGCCATGACATCCATTCATCTTTGTCTTTTCTTCTTCATATAATGGAAAATTAAATTTATTTCAATTTGCAATTCTAGATTGTAGAGCATCATGGTGGGAAGTCAAGACAGGAACTTCAAACAGCTAGTCACATCACACACCCAGTGAAGAGGAGAGAGAAACGAACATACAGATGCTTACTCACTTGGTCTCAATTTGACTTCTCTATTCTTATACAGTTCAAGACCCTGCACCTAGGGAATGGTGACACTTAACAGTGGGCTCAGATTCATCCTTATCTTTATTGACCTGAACTTAATTGTGAGTCACAGGTGAGTTGGCTGAGACCGAGTGTCTGGACAGGAAGAAGACAGACAGGCTTCTGCTTATCTATGTGAGGACCTGTCGGTGACCCATCAGTGAAGGCAGGCAGGCCAGGGCTAGGTATCATCTTGGTGAGGAATGGCAGTGACTTGTTGAGGCAGAGTGCTCCTATGAGTGAGGAAGCTTAGAGGGAACGTAAAGGAGGCACCAACCCAGTCTGGGGGTGTGCGGTGGGAAAGAATCAGGGGAGGCTTCCAGGAAGAGGTAGAGCAAAAAGTGTATCTCAAAGCTCTTGTGATGCCGTGACGCTCAGAGATAGCAGCGCACGGTCAGGGGAGAGGACTAGGGTAAGGCACTAAGGACAAAGTGGCGGAAGGTCATGGAAGCACGTTAGGACTGAGGGAAGGAGAGGGCGGCAGGCCTGGGAGATCCCTAGGGACCTTGAAGGCACATTGGTGGGAGCTGGTGACTGGCTGGTTATTGGGGCTGAGGGAGGAGGTGGAGAAGGTGATGGCAGCTGATTCAGAGTTGGTGTCATTTGTATCCCCTTCTCCCAGGCCCTGATATTGGCTTGGAAAAGCTCTAAGATCTGCCGCCTGATGATGCTGACCTGCCAGTGAGAGAGTGACACCATGGTGCTGACAGTGCTCTGGGACTCTGAGTTAGCAAGCCCTGGAATGGGTGAGACAGGAAAGTGGCCACTTACAGAGGAAGCCAGCTGCACCGGCTGGGCAGGATTGAGAGGCATTGCTGGGGCTTACTGTTGGTCACAGCAAGTGCATGAGAGCCTTCTAGAGGACTGTTAAGAGACAGGTCTTCATGTTACCCCCTACTGAGTGTGAGAGGAACTAATATTGACATGTGGTCTTTACAGAGGGAATTAAGTTGAAGACTTTTCAATGATGTTGTCTATGAAGGAGGGATGGTGGACATACAGAGAGCAGATTAGGTGAGACATAGAGCAGAGTACAGGTCTCCAAAGTGAACCAAAGGCTGAGAAAATGTTTGAAGCCACGAAGGTCTGAGGCCTTTGTTCTCCTACAGACCACTATGTTGGTCCCTTGATTTATCTCTTTCTTCTCCTTGTCCTTCTCCTTCTCCTCATCTTTCTCCTTCTCTTCTTCCTCTTCTTTCTACTTTTCCTCTTCCTCTTCTTCTTTGAGGAAGATTCTCATGATCTCCCTGTGTCCACCTCCTAGTGCTAGGATTACATGTGTGCTCCATTTAGCTTCTAGCTGTGATCCTGAGTTGAGACTCAGCTCCAGAGCTGTGAGGAAGACATGCCTGTGGTTCTCAGGCACTGTATGTGCTGCCCTAGCCTCAGCCCTAGGGACTAGGGTGCTTGAAAATCACCCAGACTTCTGCCACGCTCGGGGACTCCACCCACAAGCAAGGCCAAAGTACAGGCTACAGGGGCTGTAAGCATGTGTGTGCACGCCAGAAACACATGTGAGCACAGGCTGGTCTATAGTCCTTCCAAGTGTGGGCAGTCCTCTGCCCTTCTCAGAATGGGGGTGGCCCACCCCCTCGGCTAGGGTTCTGCCTCCATCTTCTGGAATTGGATATTTTTAAAGACATGTCTGGCAACTAATAGTTGCTGAGAAAATTGTGGCTTAGAACACTTAACCTAAAATTAAAATGTACCGTTTCACTGGCAAAGGAATCTTCCCAAAGCCACAGTTCCCTTGAAACCACTGTCAAGGAGGTGAGGACCAAAATAGTTTCCTTTTGCTTTAGCTAGGGGCCTACCAGATGTAACACGAGCAGACGGGCCTCCTGACTGGGAGAGGTTCTGTTTCTGGGTTTTAGCCCTGAGCCCCTGGAGAAGGAAGCTCAAGGGCTCAGCAATCTCCCTGCTAGATACAGGGTGTGCCAAAGGGGTAGTGGTGACCTCTGTGCTCTCTGGTTTTCACTCATGAATCTGTGCATGTGCCCACCCTATCCATCCATCTACACTAGATGGTTGGCTCATACACAGAGAAGTGAAGGACAGCCCTTTCTGAAGGGAAGGGGCATTTCCATGACTCCAATTGGTGGGTTTTAGACATCTTTCCATCCAGCACTGTCCCACCTCTGCTTTGGGGACATTACTCCTCTGCCCTGAGCATGCCCACCACTTTGCCATCCTCTCAGAGAAAAGTCAGAGAGCCTTAGGGGCACGCAAGGCTCTAAGGATTGAGTCCCTGTATCTTTTGATTGCATCTTCTTTCCTCTTTCTCTCTTAGCCTCATTGGCCTCCCCTCTCTATTGCTTCATGAGTGGATGGGGCACCATCTGGCCTTGGCCTGGTCATGTGCTGTTTCTTTTTTTTTTTTTTTTTTTGTTTTTCGAGACAGGGTTTCTCTGTGTATCCTTGGCTGTCCTGGACTCACTTTGTAGACCAGGCTGGCCTCGAACTCACAAAGATCCGCCTGCCTCTGCCTCCCAAGTGCTGGGATTAAAGGCGTGCGCCACCACCGCCCGGCAATGTGCTGTTTCTTGGGCCATGAAATGTCCTTTCTTAAACAATCCCAATGCTTTCCCTCCTCATCTCCTTCATGCCTATGATGTCACCTACTTAAGGGTGTCCTCTGGCAACTCTAAAGTGTTGACACCCAGGACCTCTTTTCGTGCATCTTCCTGATAGTGTTTGCTCAAGACAGTTACTCACAATGAGACACCAGGTACCCAATCCAGCCTCTGTCATATGGCTCCTCTCCAGAGTTCATGCCTCATGAGGGCAGGGCCCTGCCTGCCTGGTTTGCTGTGGTCTCCCTGGAACTGGACACAGTCTTTGTCAAGTGATAGGAGCTGAATAAATGACAACTACATAAGTGAGTGGCCAGAGGTCTTGGAAGTGAATGAGATTTTTCCATCTGGGTGGAAGGAACTAAGAACAGACTGTATGCAGAGAATGGGGAGAGGGGTGTGTGTTGTGGGGCCAGGGAGGGATGGACTCTGGGAGAGGTCAAGTTTGCAACACAGGCCCAGGGCTGAGGGTGGGCTCTGGGTGTTTGATCCAGTTCCAGCCTGGTCTAGAGGCAACAGGGAGGTTTCTGGTCTTCTTTCAAATGATAAAAATTACATTTTAAATTAATTAAGTCAATTAATGTGTGTGTGTGTGTGTGTGTGTGTGTGTGTGTGTGTGTAGGTCAGAGGGAGTATGGCCTTCCACTCTGGGGATTCTGGGGATGGGACTCAAGTCATCGAGCAAGTACTTTTACTGAAAGCCATCTCACTGGCTCAGTCTCTGGGCTTTCTTTTTTTTTTTTTTTTTTTTTTTGGTTTTTCGAGACAGGGTTTCTCTGTGTATCCTTGGCTGTCCTGGACTCACTTTGTAGACCAGGCTGGCCTTGAACTCACAAAGATTCACCTGCCTCTGCCTCCCAAGTACTGGGATTAAAGGCGTGCGCCACCACCGCCCGGCTCAGTCTCTGGGCTTTTAAGCCTTGCAAAATGTGCTCATTAACATGTGGCAGTGTGTGTGACTGTATGTTCAGTCACAGGCTGGGGGAGTGGGAGGCCTTTGAGGATCATGGAGGTCATTCTAGATCACTTGGATGGGACCTGTTGTCCTAGATCACTTGGATGGGCCCTTCGTTCTGGCCACTAAAGTCTATTTAAAAGGCCTCTACTCTCATTACCAGCTATAGTGACGACTGTGTCATCGCTAGGCATGGAAGGAGGCCAGCAATAAAAGAGGTACAGTCTTGCCTTGCAGCTTTTAACATCCCAAGACTGGATTTCATCCGCATTGAAACTCTCAGATGTACCCTGAGACTGCCATTATTTGATTACCATTGAGGACTCTGGCATTGATTAAAAGCCACATTCTCACTTCAGAGATGATAAAATGAGAAAATAACACAGGCCCAAGAATCAATTGTCTGTGAAAATAATGGACCATGCAGACACAGCCTGGCACGCAGGCTTCTTTGTAAATGTGCGCAGTTGCAGTTTACATTCTAGAGAGCCTCGGGGACCTCGCTCGTGTGCACAGAGGCCACCATGGAGTCCAAACCTCTGTGTGTTTGTGGAGAGCTGGCCCTGAGATGGAGCTCTGGACTTCCAGCCTATAGATGCTTAGAGAAGCCGTGCCATCTGGGGCCCCCAGCCTGGGATAATGGCAATCAGATCTTGTGCTTCGGGGCGCGTAAGCTGAACTCCTGCAGAGGCAGGGAGGAATGCACCCTCAAGTAGAAGCTTGCAAAAGTTTCCAGAGTGTTCCAGAGTGCTTCTGCTTCAGTTTCTACCATGGCCAGGGCTCTCCAAGACCCCTCTCTCTAATCATTTCTGCTCACCCTCAGGGCTGGAATTTCCCACCCAGTGAGCCCTGGACTAATGCAGCAGAGTTGGGGGGTGGTTGGTGCCATGTATGGAGAGCCACAGATGGAGTCAGAAGTGTCAGAACGTCCTTTCCAGGATTGAGGTGATCTGTACCCCTACCTGCTGCCTTAACTGGGAGCTAGAACACATATTTTCAGGGTGTGGAGGGGCCCTTGTGTTTTAAATCACATCTGGCTGCCTGCTTCTGATGAGATTCCCAGCATCCCTTATGAATATTTAGGAGGATGCAAAACAGATGTAAATGTATACTGTGAAGCCATACCACAGCTGACATGGCCTGGGTGGGGGAGGATTCTCAGTGAACAGTTGAAGAAGGTGGGAGGGGAGCACCACATGGGAGGATTCTTCCCTCCACTCAGCCCTCCCCCAGTCTCAGGACCTGCATGAAATAATCCTATCTGAAGTCCATTCTCCAGAGCAGACCCTGGGATGAGGCAAGGATTTGAACGCAGGAGTGAGGTAGATGGCCAGCTAGCCCACTGTCCAGTGTCCAGTCAACAGGCAGCCAGAGTTCAGGTCTTTGGTAACTCAGGGAGACAATGGGGGCAGTCACTGGTGATGTTTTACCTGGACAGTGAGGCAACTTGGGTTGCTTACCCATCTGCCTCCCTCAGCATTGCTGCTAGTGGACCACTTCCCTCCGGCACATGGTTCCTGGCCAGGAGGACTGAGGCTGGGAGTGGGAGAGGAGAGACCCAGACATGGAGTGTCTCCTGGGAGAGTAGTAGTGGAAGGTTGAAGAGACTATCCACGCACACATCAGCAGATGTAAGGGGACAAGAGGAATTTGAAGTGCGTGAAATCACATTAGTGATGAGAGCATGTGGGTATCTCTCAACTGATTACACGGGGATCAAGCTGGCAAGAGAGGAGGTGTTGGCCAGGGGCAGGAGCACAGAGATGGGACCTAGCAGGACTGGTGAGCCTTCCTGTCCCAGGGCCCATGTGGTAATCTGAGTGCTATTGTCATTCCAGTGTGAGTGAGGTAGTGAATCCGTGTTGTGCTCGTGAAAGCCAGCAGAGGACATGAGGGACACTAACAATGAATGTCCCCCGCTTTTCCAGGTTGCCCTTGAACTAATGATTTTCTTGCCTCTGCTGCCACTCCTCACAATACATGTTAACTTTAACAAGGGCCGAGGGCCCACATGGTCTGTCTGATTGTGATTTTGTTCATGGTGTGTTTGTGCCTAGGGAAAGTACTAGGAGGAAAGAGTGGAGGCTGTCCTGGGTGGAGATGGTGGAGTTTTGTCTTAGGACCTACGCTCGTTTACCTTGTTTCTACCCTCCATTCTATCATCAGCTGCTGCTATTTTGACAATTAAACTTCTCTGTCAAAGGAAGCAGAATCTAGGAGCCCCCAAGCAGGAGGTTGGAACTGTGTGGTCTTCTGTTTATTTTCTCCCACAGCTCGACCTTCCTCTGGGAATGTCACCTGCAGCCTTACATGCCCATCCTCCATATCTGTGAGTAAGATGGCCTGAGGCTGAGAAGTAGGGTGCTCTTTATGAATATCACATCTGGTTACATGGTTATTCGAATGGGCCCCTGTGAATGGGGTCTATGTACATGGAAAAGGGGGTGTTTTGTTCTCCAACAAAGCTTCCCTCCCCTTTTCCTCACCATGTTCCAGGGTGCCCATGGCAGAACCAGAGACATGTGCTAAGTTGGGTAGCAAAGCCATGGTCCCAGGCATCTCAGAAGCCAACAAATGAGTTGATGTTGGAGTTGGGGTAGACTGTTCACCCAGTAAATGGCTCTACATACTAGCTGACCCCAGCGCTCCCAGGTCATTCAGGATTTTCTGTGTGTGCCAGGCAGGGGACAGGTGGCAGTTTATCAAAGGACTTAAGGTTGTGGATTTAAAGTTACTCAGTGAAACTGACTCCTTCCTTTCAAAACTATGCAGCTGGCAGGGTCCTTGTCTCTCTGGACCATACACATCCCTCTGCCCACTGGGCTCAGGAGTGGACCTCCATCCCCCAGCTGCTCGGAAAGATGAGACATGACAGTGTTCTGAGCACTTGTCTTGGGAGTGAGCTTGTTATAGTAGTAGGGGTCACTGAGGGATGGTGTTTGGGGTGTCTGTCAGGAAGCCAAATTCTGGCCAGTGTCCTGTACACATCTGCTCTGGGTAGAACAGACTACTTGGCATTGCTCACTCCATTTCTGACTAGAAGTGATTCTTCCTTGCCTCCCCATTAACCGGATTTCCTTAACTTAACCCTATTCCCTCTCGTGGACTGTCACCCTCTACTGCCTTCCTGGAACACTGTCTCTGCTGCCTGAAGATTTATTTTTTTAAGCCAGGGTCTTACTCTGTCACACTGGCTGGCCTCAAACTTACAACAATCCTCCTGTCTCCCAGCCTCCTAACTGCTGAGTTTGCAGGTGTGCCCCACCACACTTGGTTCACTGATATCTGCAAACACAGACACATTGTGTTTAATTCTCATTTTTTATGAGATCCTTCCTAAAATGAATCATATAATTTTCTGGGAACAAGGGGACAGCTTCGTCATGGCCAAGTATGTTTGTTCTCAGGAGTCTGTCTTTATCTGGAAGAGAGAGGAGGCCTAGCAGTTTGTAAGTATTTTATGGACAATGTTCCTGGGATACAGCAGATGTCCTAGAAACAGAGAGCAGCGGACATGATTGTTAATCTCTCCCTAACTTGGAGTCATCATTAAGTGCACAAGGATGGAACAATGAGGATGAGGGATGCTGCACATGGGTTTGATCCTGGCATGTTTTCCTACCAAATGCATGCAAATAAAACCAAGCAGTCCACTGTTTGCTCAGTCACCCAGTGCCTGTCACATGCCAGGCACGTGCTGGGCTCTGGCCAGTTGCTGGAATTATCTGGTTGTCAAGGGCAACTGGACTGTGTCAGGGGGCTACTTAGCCAGTGACAGGGGTCCCATGCTGCCCGGAGTCACTATGGGGTGCTGTTTACAGACTTCTTTTCATGTACAGTGATGTGGCCATACTTCTTGTTATTCCCTCCTTCTGCTTGCATGCTGCTCTGAGCTTCTTCTAGTCCCCCATAGCCTAGAAACCTACACTGTTAAGCGGGTCCAGGTAGTTTCTGCCCCCAGGTTTGGAGCATGTGGAGTGCCAGGCAGTACCTGGTTCTAAGAGGAGGAGCTGTCTTCATAAGGAGGGTTGTGCCTGTTATGGGAAGGCACTTAGCTTTCTGTGTGAATCAAGCAGGTTCCTATCTGGGCTCCTTCCACCCTGGGACTCTCAGCTCCCTGGCAGTTAGGGAACTGTACCATGTATGTCTCCCTTGGCCACATAGCACATGACCCACATCTGGAGGCTGCTGGGATGTCCCAAGCTGGGAAAAGGTTACTGCTGCATTCTTTGATTTTATGGGAAGCAGGTAGGCCCTCATCCCTTGAAGCCCCCTCAGCCACAGACATGGAGAGCTGTTAGCTCAGTTCCAGCCTGGGGTGACTGTCTTGTCACTTGCCAGGCTGAGCTTTATAATCTCTACAGTTTTGTCCCACCCCAGGCGTTGCTTCCTCACCAGCCCTCCACTCTCATGAAGACTAGACCTGCCATCTCATTCTCACTCAGTGCCTGCCTCTCTCTATATATTCACTATCTCCCTCCTCTCCTCTTCTCTCCTCGGTTCTCCTAGTGATATTTGCTCACTTCTTCAGTTGTGATCCCAACAGGGGCCCCGACCGTGTAGAGTGTGTATTCTGTGAATGAAACTTTCCCCCACTGTATCACAAAAAGAATCAAGACAGCTTTACAAAAACGCGAAACAGCACAGATAGAGCAACTGTGGGAATGAGGAGGAATCAGAGAACACTGGTGGGGATAGGCTTGGTGCGTGTCATATTGAAGGCTGGTCACATACATGAGAGCTTCCCAGCAGCTAAAGCAAAAAGGGAAATACGCACAGATAACAGTGAGCAGTTGCTCAGGAGAGTGCCCTGAACCCGAGTGGTAACTGAAGGGTGTAGGGTCAGCCTATATCTCAATAAGGGACACAATCTGTTTCAATTCAGCTGTTACAGTGTCTCAGATGCAGTTTGGGGGCTTTGTAGGTGGTGTCTGTAGAGATCAAGACCTCACTTCAAGGTCATGGTTTCCTTCACTCCAGAGGGCCCAGTCTGTGCAGGTCGTAGCAGCCAGAGAGGCACATGGGAGGGGGTGGGTGCTGAGAGAGGCCACCCACGGAGCTGGCACATTCCTAGAATAGGAAGCATTTTGAATACTCAAAAACAGTGAGTGACATTTGTATCCACAGTTAGTTAATAGGACAAGATGGAAACAAAATTGGAAAGAAATGTCTGCTTATGTGCATTCCAACCGTTAATTGGCTATGCTGTGTATTGTGACCTTCAACTGAATGTGTGCTCTCCGATGGGGAGACCATTCCAGCTAGATCCCACCCACAGCTGAAAGTGAACTTCAAGGCCTGTACTTTTCTTTCCCAAATGGACTGGGCCCAGTTTCTGTAGCTGTGGTCTGCAGCCCAGTGTGAAACCTGTGCCCAGCCAGCACCCAGGCTCTGTGGGCCCTATCTGCCTGACAGGTGTCTGACCAGGGCCTTAGATATGAGGCAAGGATGGAATAATAATTGAAGCCACTCTTCCATCTCCCAGGAGGCTGTTCTGAGAGCTTCATTAGTGAAGTGTATAACAGCCCTGCTGCACAGGTCGCTGGGCAAAATGCAGACTGTTCAGAACCTCCGAGCCACATCAAAGAAGACACGTTGATAAAAACTGGGAACAAGAGGGCTGTGGCTTCTCAATGCTTTTCCCTGTCAGGCTCTCGGGTGGAATCAGAGCTCTGGGTCATTCTGGTGAAAGTACACCCCATTCCTGCCACCTGGCTGCTGTTGCCATGGGAAGTCATTATCTTTTGGTAAACATTCCCAGTCTGTGTGAGTGTGTGGCAAATGCACAATTCTTTGGGTCCTGCCTTTGAGACTTGCATGTCTGCTTCCTCCAGCGGTCACCTTCACTAGGTCTGAGCTCACTTGTCCTCAACAGGCCATTCCTGCCTCTGCCAGCCATGCCAGGCCACCAGACATGTTTTTTTTTCCCCCCCTGGCCACCTGTTCTTGCAAACCTAGGACATTTTCACACTTATACTGAGCCACTGACAAGGGGGAGTGGGTCTCAGTGTTCTGGAGTTGCTGTATCTTGTCCTTAATTCTTTTGCCCTCTTGCCTGTCTTTTTGGATATATATGCCCATGTGCTCACCCTACCACCTTCCCATACAATGAAAGCTAGCCAGCAAGGAGGAAGCTTCCTGGTGTGTGTGTGTGTGTGTGTGTGTGTGTGTGTGTGTGTGTGTGTGTGTATTCAGCAATAGGGTCTGCCCATCAAATTTTGGTGGGCCACCGAGAGTGCTCACTGTGATTTTTAAATCATGTCCCAGACTCCCCACCAGGTCTCCAGGAGACCTTAGTATCCTCATGGGTGAGATATGGAGCACTTACTGCACCCCACAGGAAAATGACGTGAGTGATGGGGACCTTGACTTTACTAGCCAGAGCCACTCAGGTCGGTGAGCTCCAGCTGTGGCTCCAAGAGCCTTCCTTGTCCTCTCATGGGTCTCTGGCTCCTGCCCTATGTTGGGTGCAGCTTCCTCTTCTGGCTTTTTCCCCATGCTAAGTGGAAGACTTGGGGTACCTTGGGGGGGTCTCACTCCTTGCTTGGTAGTAGACTCAGACACTCCTTGGAGCAAGCAGATAGAAGAGGACAGCCTTCATTCATTCAGAAGAGAAACAGGGCTTGCTGGGCGGAGGTAATGAATGGCTCTGGCTGTAAACCTTAGGCCAGGACCACCAGACCTCGCTGACTGATGGGCGTCCAAGTGGGTCTTAGGCTTCCAGGAGCTGAGTCCTGGCACTTCTGTGCAGTGGCTGTTCAGGCTGCAGCCACTCCTGAGACCAGTTCAGAGGCCATTACCCTCTGGGTGATGCTATCTGAATGACAGGCTTGGAGGCTTGTAGCTGTGTACTCCTGGAGCAGGCCAGAGGCAGTGACTCTCTGCTCCTTTCAGTTTCCGGCAGTCTGGGAAAGGATGGCAGATGTGGAACTCTAGGCCATGGCCTTGTCATTCAGCAGTGGGTAGGTGGGTGTGTCCCACTGTCCTCTGGAGAGATAATCCAGTTTTTACAAGTTTACCACCAATACTTTGTCTTAAAAAAAAAAATCTTTTAAAGACCATACTGCAGTGAATGTGCTCAGTAGGCAGAGTGATTGCTTTGCAAGTGTGAGGACTGGCCTGAGCTTGACCCTGAGTGTGGCAGTGTGCTGGAGAGACTGAGGCAGAGAGATCCCTGGGGCTTACTGGCCAGTCAGCCAAGCCAACTTAGTGAGTTACAGGCCAATGAGAGACCCTGTCTCAAAAAACAATGTAGACAGCTTCCTTCTGAGGAATGAAAGTCCAAGGTTGACCTTTGACTTCCACATGCATACACACACACACACACACACACACACACACACACACACACAAACACACACACACACATGTACACACACAGCCCTCTCCCACCCCGAGAAAGATATTCTGATACTGATATTGACAATCTTTAATTTGACATGACTGACAGGGAAGATGGTAGCTTGCTGGTAATTTGGGAGTGTTTATCTAGCAGTGGAGGTGGCCTGGATTTGTGGTCTTGCTGACTGATTCCAAGAGTAGAGGACATAAGGGATTTGTTTTCTTAAGGTATGATTGCTGTTTCTGCTGGTTTAAAAATACCTTCTTGGGCTGGAGAGATGGCTCACTGGTTAAGAACACTCACTGGCTACTCTTCCAGAGGACCCGGGTTCAATTCCCAGCACCCACATGGCAGCTCACAGCTGTCTGTAACTCCAGTTTCAAGGGACCCGACACCTTCACACAGACACACACGTAGGAAAAACACCAATCACATGGAAAAATAAAAATTAAAAACTATTTTAAAAGTTTTTAACTTAAAAAAAAGTTTTTAACTTTTAAAGCTCCCTTGTTTGGAGTTTTCTTGTTTTTAAAGTGTACATGTTGCTCTCTCCTCCTCAGCTTCTCCTGGCAGCTTTACTCACCTCTGCTGGGGAGGAGGCAGGTTTGTTGGGAGCACTAATCTGGACCAAGATAGCAGGGGGCCTTTATGGAAAACAGTCTCTGCCGTGGGCCTCATCTGATGCTTTCAGACAGAGTCTTGGGGATTCTACAGTGCTGAAAGACTCAAAAGCTTGGGACTAATGAGTGGCTAATCTGTGGAAATCCCTGGGAATTGGCTCGAATTATCTGCCACGTCCTCAAGATGAGCTCCAAAGAAGAGGTTGGCTGGGGCGTGAGAACTTGGATCTTCTGTGTACCCTGGTGTGCTGGGGCCTTACAGCGGGACACCCTGCTGGGATGTGGCCTCTGTCAGGGCTGTGGGCTGCATGCACACTCTCAACTGATGTGCTCTGGGCCGCAGATGGGGCTTAGACAATAAGGATGTGGTTCCCACTTTCCTGGGCTGGTCAAAGATCAAATGGTGGCAGGGATGGAGTCTGGGGACCCTCCTCTTCTGCCTGCCTGTGCTTCCCCCTCTTTTGAGATCATGGTCCCCTCAGACTGGGCCCTCCTGTCACTACCTCATAAATCCCCACAGCCTCTTCACAGCCCCCATCTCTTTACAGTCTCATGGGAGTTGGGAGAGGGGTTGGATGGGGTTCTGTCCACCATAGGGGCCATGGCATGAGCCCTTCTTGAGATCCTGATGCCTGGGTAGGTGCCCTCCCCACTTCTGAAACCTCCCTTTCTCTCTCTGGTCTTCTATGACCCCTTCTCTCCAAGGGGTCACTGGCCAATTCTTTCCTCCCCTCTGGGGGTGCCGTTGAGGTGAGATTGGGAGACAGTGGGGTAGAGCTCATAGTAAGAAAACACCTGTCCAGTCTGTTCATGTATAGGTAACATGGTGAGGTCTCTCTCCTAAGGAAAACAGACACAGTTAGAGAAGCCCGGGGGAGGGTGGAATTAGGAATCCTCTGGACTCTGTGAGATTCCCTCTCCCAGGTCTTCCCAGGTGTAGACCCCTCACTGTCATACCTTGCTCCTCCTCTCCAGGAAGTTAGCTTGAGGCTTCCTCCTTTATGAAACCTGTCCAGTGTGCACAGCTCCGAGCTCACTACACCACGTCCTGGTTCGTAGCAGGCCAGGTCTGCTGCTCACCCCACTGTTTCATGTACCTGCCAGTCTCCCTGGCACCAAGTGGAGGCTCAGTAAATATTCATTGACAGAATGAAGCCTCCCGCTGCCTGGAATGGTGCCGGACACCAAGTGGACACGTGATAAACGTCTGATGAATTGGATGCGTTGAAGTCAGCAATGTGGATCAGCAGCCGCTGCCAAAGAGACGGGGCTGCAGTTAATAAAGCCCTCACAGACCCGGGACATGAGTGAAATATCACAATTTATGTAAAGCTTTTCATTATAACTCTGCAGGGACGTTCCTCCAGTATTAGCATTTTTCAGGCTCTCCTATCAGCAGTACTTCAAGGATAAAAGCCGGAGCTGCAGAAGGCAGCGTGGGAGAACAAACATGAGCTATTTGCACAACCCAAATAGAGAGGGCAGTGGGGCTGGGTCTTTACCTACCTCACCTAGGCAACACTGCTGCTTAACAGGAGGGCAGAGTCTCTTCTAAGAGCTGGGACTTTGTGCATGTGTGTGTGTGTGTGTGTGTGTGTGTGTGTGCTCGCGTCTGTGTGTATGTATGCATGTGTGTGTGTATGTACACATGTGTGTGTATGTACGCATGTGTGTGTATATATGTGTGTGTGTATGCTGGTGAGTGCTTGTGGGTGTGCATATGTTAAGGTGAGTACCCTGTTCTATCACTCTTTCTTATTCTCTTGAGACAGTGCTGGGGCATCAGGGGGCATGACCATGCCTTTTTTTTTTTTTAAACAAGGGTACTGGAATTTTAACTCAGGTCTTCATGCTTGTCCAGCAAGCGTGTTTAACCATCTCCTAGCCCCTCAAAGATATTCTTTTTAATGTCTGATTTCCTTCCATAGGGACCATCCTAACCTGTGGACATCTGGGAAGGAGGGGTGTGAAGAAAGAGACAAAGAGCATCTCCTCATCCCAGTGTGCAGAGGTTCATCCTGGCAGTGTTTGCCCTGTGCTGATAGGGAACCCTGTTAGAGAACACAGTTTGAAGTCAAATGAGCTTGAACTCACTCTTGGGCTGGTCATTCAAGCTGTCAGGGATCTTGGAGCCTGGCTGTTCTCATAGCTGTCTCTCTACCTAGTTTGTAGGTCTTGGAGGCTTGTGAGTGGGCTTGGATACTTCCCTCAGTGATGAGGGAAGTCAGGGCAGGAACTGAAACAGGGCAGGAACCTGGAGGCAGGAGCTGATGTAGAGGCCTTGGACGGATGCTGCTTACTGGCTAGTTCCTCATGGCTTTCTCAGCCTGCTTTCTTATAGGTCCCAGGACCACCAGCTCAGGAGTGATCCCACCCAGTATGGGCTAGGCCCTCCTCCATCAATAACTAATTATGAAAATGCCCTACAGGCTTACCTACAGTCCAATCTTATGGAGGCATTTTCTCAAGCAAGGGTCCCCCCTCTCCAATAACTCCAGCTTGTGTCAAATTGACCTAAAACTAACAATCACACCATGCTTCTGAACATGGCCTTTCAGAGTATCCAGACTGTGGGGGGATTGGCCTCAGGAAAATAGCACATTGCTCATTATGTGAGCTTGAGGAGACACTCCCCTGCTCCGAGCCTCAGCTTTTCCAGTTGTCTTCACTGTGCATCGCAGTTGTGAGGGCTAGTGTTGGTGATGGCTGCAACACGGTGGGCTCAGGGGAGCAAGGCATCCCTGGTGGAGTGGGTCACTGTGTCTATATTGTGTATTAGGACAGCCACGTCCACTGTGGTGGCAGACCACGGCAGCATCGAACACAGCGAATCCCTTTGTTCTCACATGACCAGGCTGGGTAATGACTGCCATCTGTTGGGTGGCTTCCCTTTGTTGGAGACCTCTGCATCTTGCAGCCTCCGCTTCCCATTAGGACAGACAGTCATAGCAAGTGGGGGAAGGGGTTGGCAGGGGAGAAGGTGCAAGACCAGAAGTGCGTACCATCACCTGAGGAATGAAACATCAAGTAGGGCCGTGTTATGGGTCAGCAGAGGCAAGTGAACAGATGCCTGGTGCCTGGAAGCTGGTGGCTTTGTAGGCAGTAGCTCTTATCCCTGCTGTGTCCAGGGCCACTTTAGGCCACCCCCCTGCACCCACTTCTGCTGTGTCTACTGGGCTGCAGCTCCTGCAGAGCTGTGCCTCTCCTGTCAGGTGAGATAGGAGATGAGGTGATGCCCTGTCACCGTGTCCACAGGGTTCCCTGCCCCATATGTCTATTCGCTGGCCAGATGGGAAATGATGGGCTGCTGAGGGAAGTGACTAACTCATAGCATATCAGTGACAGGTCTCCATGTCCCCTGTCATGGAAACCTATGGATAGGTCAGCATGCTCCACCTGTCACACACACACACACACACACACACACACACACACACACACACACAC
>CAJQZJ010037406.1:111532-134298 GCA_907164525.1 Lophiomys imhausi | reverse complement strand
CACACACACACACACACACACACACACACACACACACACACACACACAGGGCAGGGGGAGGGGAGTGCATGTGTGAATTGGTGCAGATGTGTTTGTGCAGACACATGACATATGTGTATATGTTGGGTGTGGATGGCAGGGCTGCCCTCTAAGTTGTCACGCTGGCTGCATGAGGCAGTTTGTTCACTCAGTCATTCCACAGATGCAGGCAGGGCCTGGCTGGGATCCAGGCAGGGCTGGGGAGACAGTGAGGATCCAGGAAGGAGCTCCTAGCAACATAACAGGACGAGAACTGAGGAATGGCTATTTAACTATTGCAGCAGGTAATTAAAGATACGACAGGGCCAGGAGGAGAACTCTGACTGGGATTGGAGGAGGCTTCTTTGAGGAGGGGAAAAAGAAGTCCAAGGGACCAATCAGAGAAGGCTAAGAAAGTGAGGTACTTGAAGAAGGCCCCCCGACTCCATGGGGGGCATGCAGAATGGGCAAAGGTCTTGACTACTCATTACAGAGGCATATGGGACACAAGGAGGGTGGTGCCAAATGGAAGTGAGGTAGGAGATGGGGTGGGAAGGCTGTGCATCCAGTAAGAGGAGTTTTCCAAAATTCAGCAGGAGAGGCGAGGCTCTCTTTGTGTAGGAGTCCTGTGGCTGAAAAGCCTATTGTGAACCAGCTCTGTTGTGAGCTGATATTGAAACCTGGTTCAGGAGTCAGGACAGGAAGTCACCAGGACAACCCGTGGGACTGGTGACAACTAGAGGTGTCTGTTCTCACTGAAAAACTCCCTGGTTTCTGGCTGGAATGTGTGGGATGATGGCCCATCCTGCCTGTGTGTGTCAGGACACAGTCCCTGTGTGGAGATCCAGGCTGTGATTATTCTGAGGTGGTAGTCGTGTCTTTGTGAGTATGGTAAGTAAGCAGAGGCAAGTGGGCTGGCTGAGACCGAGTCCTTAGGTGCAGCCTGGGGAGTCTCTGAAGGAGGTAAATGGAGCAGGGCAGCCAAGAATTGTCAAAAGGTCTTGTGCATGGCCAGCCTGTGTTCTTGTGTGACTTGTATTGGAGCCCAGTGATAAATTCCGTCTCAGAGGAGAGAGAGGAAGGTGCAGAGGAAGGTCACATGGGTTTGCTCAAGGTCACGACACATGAACTTTAAAGCTGGTTCCCACTCATGCCAATCACCCTGACTGCCTCCACAGTATGGGTGGGGAAAGCATCCCTCAGGCGTACAGGTTGGCTGAGTTGTGGGGTTGGGAGGTTGGGGGACAGGAGACATTTCTCAAGGGAGAACTTGGGAAGCAGTACTGTCTTGCTGGGGTGAAGCGAGGCCTGATCCTGGCTCTTGGCACTCAGGCATATGCTGGAATCGTTTCAACCCTTGGGGAGAGAAGAGAGCTGACGCCTTCTCTCATGTTCTAATCTATGTCCCCCCACCCCCCCAAGCCTGCTGTCAGGCACCTCCTGAGCCCTGTGGAGATCAGAGGACCTGAACCAGGGGTGCCATCCAGTCTTGCTAACCAAAGCCAAGTGGCAACTTTGTCCATAGTCACTGCGGTCCCAGGGGTCTGGCTGGTCTGGGAGGGACCATCCACCTCCCACCCGCAGGACACACAAAGAAGTCTGCACTGGTTTAGGTGGTTTATAGCTCTCTGGCTGTTTTCTCTCTGATATCTGGTCATCACAGAGGGAGAGGAGGCCTAGGCCGCATTGAGAATGAACAAAAACCAGGGTTGTGGTCTTTGTTGACATCTGCCTGCTGCTTGGTCACATCTGGCTGCCTTGCTGGAGCTGGGAGGGAGGGATGGATGAGGCCCTGCATCTGTGGCAGGTAGGGTGAGCGACTTCTCTCCTTCCCAAGGTGATGGAGATAACTCTGGCACAGAGCCCACGCCCTGACATGAAGTCTGGCAGTGTGCTGCATGGTTTTTCAGAGGTGCTTATTAATTAGGAATGGAAAGCAGTGCTAAGGAAGGGGGACGCTGGGCTACCCAGAGAGCCACAGCTGGTTCTCTGCTCAGTCTCTTCTCTGGCTCTTCCTGTTTGGGAGTCAGAGACCTGAGCAGTGGTGACAAAGGTCTTTATGACCACACGCCTTTGTTTCCAGACTGATTCATTTCTAGGCTTGATGTCACAAGCATTCCCTCTGCCTTTCCACAGACTGGAGAGAAGCAGCTTTTGGTCATGGCCCAGATTGTCACTGAGTGGATATTAGAATGTGTTGGGTTTTCTGCAGTTACTTTCTGTTCCCAGTGAGTTGAGCTGGTGTTTCCTCAGCAGATAGTCCTAAGGAGAGCCCTGGACAGAGGGATGGACACTTAGGGATCCAGGTGAGAATCACCACATGCTTTCTGTAGGGTTGACTGACAGCTGACTTGGCCGGGACAGCAGACATCTCCCGCAAGATGCTGGACACAGGCCAACATTTTGGATTCTGGATCAGGCAACCTTGGCAGGAGGCTGTGAACAGTGCACAGCACATGGTGGTGCACAGCTGGCTTTGCATGCACCGGGGCTCACTCATGTGGGCTCATTTCCATAGCTTATGGCATTAGCTTCTTGTACAATGCTGGCTCCCCATCCAGCAGGCCACACTTGGAATATGGATCCACTGAGATTTTCCCATTTACTAGAGGTGCATCAGCACAGCCCAGTTACTGGAGCTACTGCTTTCCTTTCTACTCATGTCTAGAGGCTTCACAGCCACAGTGCAGTGCCCTGCCTTCCCCCAGGTGGCTGAGAGGCTGTGGACCAACCCTGCACATGCTCACATACACACATGTACAGGCACACACACGCGCACACACATTCACACGCACACATTTCTAATATGTGGGACTGAAACAGGGGTCAAGGATGATATCATGTTGTGGCAAGAGAAGTACATGAGGGCAGTGAGAGCTTTTGTTGGCAGAAGGTGGGCTCTTATACAGGATGTCTGGAGCAAAGGACTGTTGAGGGACAGATGGGAGGACCAAGTATCCTCTCAGGTAACAGGACAATGGCCAGGAGCTGGAGGGAAGGAGGGAGCATGGTCCAAGAGCTAGATGAGAGGAGACACAAGGGCCGAGGGTAAGGGATTTGTCCTGTAGGGTCATAGCTGTCCACTGCTGATGTCTTAGAAGTCACTGCATGGAACTTTGCCTGATTCATCTTCATTCTCCACTAACTGATAATCAAAGCAATAATGCCTGCCCTGTTTCCTGGTTATTGATGTTTTCCTGCTGACCTGGTTCTTGGCACGACCTGGCTGTTTAGAGAGTTTGGGTAGGTCAAGAGGGGTACTGATGATACATGACAGCCCATCCACCCTAAGTACTTGCTGTCACCCTGTCTCCTATTGTCTCGCACCAACCGCAGCCACCTAGATGGAGACCCTAGAAAGGGGTGCTTGGTTGCATGGTCTCAGCCTGTCTGTCTGTCCATGTGTACTGTGTAGTGGGCCATGGTCTTAATGTCCCATGGAGTCCTTGGCATCTTGATGCTTCCTCACCAAGGCCTCCACCGTGTCAGGCTCTTTGCTGGTGCTCTATCCATGAGTGTGTTTCATTCTGTGACATATATGGGTGGGGCCCGGGCATCACAGCACCCCAGGAGCCAATGCCTTGCCCTCCACACTCCTCTAGTGGCCCCTGGGGACTCTGTTTTCTGTTTCTGCTGCTGGGACTACTTCCTTTGTTAGTGTTTGGTGTTTGGCTGGTCTGCTCTTTTCTCTGCTGGGTGTAATTGGAAGGACTCAATGCACTGCCTGCTCTTGAGAAGAGCAGACATCAGTATCTGCCACAGCAGCTGGATGTCATAGCCTGCCACTCAGCCCACCTGGCACGAGGTTAGCCCTGGGTAGACATGGCAGCACTGGGTCACAAGCAAGGGAGAGGCTATGGGAGGTGGCTTGAATGCCAGCTATGTGTCAGCCATTTCTCACCTTCTCCACCACGAAGAAGGAAATGGATGCCACCTCTGACTTTCAGGAGAGGAAACTGAGGCATCAGTGATGAAAACTGACCAGGATCTGAAGATGGAAGGCCAGTCTGAAGCTACTGTGCCCTTGCCCAGCTGAGCTCTCTAAGGAGGACAGATAATGCCCAATTCTCAGAGGGAAAATAGAGGCTGGCCCCGGGCCATATGCTCCAGACCAGTGAACTCTGTCCTATGGAGAGGGTGATTCCCATAGATAACCTTTGGGGAGATGGAGTTATGGAAGTTTCCAGGTCATCATTATAGCTTTAGCACTGAATATGGAGCACGTTTCTCAGGGAGCACCCTCCCTAGTCCCAGGAGCCCACCAGTACCTGCTGCGGGACCATCTTCCTGCTCTTTGACCTTCCTCCTCTGCACCTGCCACTTCTGTCCTGCCCTCTCCTCCCTTCTCCCTCCTCTTCTCTTGCCTCCTGCTTTCTCTTTTCTCACCCCCTCTTCTCTCTCTTCTGTTTGCCTCTAACTCCAGCTCCTCCCACCTCTCTCCTCCCCTCCTCCTCCTCTGTTCCACAGCGAAATCCTCATGGCCACCCACACAATGAGGCAATTGTGAGCTGGAGTCCCACTGAAGGCCAGAAACATGGCGGAGGCCTGATTTTCATGAATGATCATATGCCCAGCCCGGCCCACTGCAGGCAGCAACCTGAGCTTGGGCGGCCAGCCGGATGGTTTGCTTCAGGGCTTTGTCTGGAAATGAAGAGCCCCTGGCCAGCAGCCATGTTGCCTTGGCAGTGGGGAGGAGGGTTGGATGAGGATGACTGTTGGGGCCTATAGGGCAGGCTGGGCCAGCTAGGTCCCAGACCCATGAGTCACTCTGTGCAGGGTGGCCCGGGGGTTGAAACCCTGGTCAGAATCTGTGAGTATAAAGGGTCAGGCTGGCTTCATGTAAGATTCTGGGGAACAAGCCCACTACATGCCACTCATAATATTCCCACAGTGGATAGGAGGATTCCGGAACTACTGTGAACATAGTGGGGGTTCTGTGAACTGGGGTTGGGGGGTGTGTGGCAAGCCTTGGAGATGGCATCTCCGTCACCCAGAGGACTCGTTTTTGGCCATGGCTTTGGTTTTCTTACCTGTCTAATGGATAACTCAGCCCTTTGCCTGGGTGTAGTGCAGATTGGTCAGAATGGGGACCACAAACCCAACACACCATAGTGCTTGAGTTAAAAATGGTCAGTGGTGCCTTGGGGCTTCTCTACATTGGAGTGGCCCTGTCCTCTAGGGGTCCCCTCCAGACCGGCCCTTTCCAGCACTGGGGATTGAGACTCAGTGTCAGCCCTGGAGCTTCTGCCTCTTCTTCCTGGCTGCAGTGACACCTGCTGGTGAGCCAGCCTGGTCCTAACCCTGTGACTTCTGGGGTGCCTCTCCCAAGTCCTTCCTCCTAGCTTCCCAGCAGAATATCTGCTTAGCTTCCCACCCTGGCATCTCTTAGGAGCCAGAGTCTCCTGCCCCTTGAATGGACAGTGTTCTTTCTCTCTAATGGCTTGTCAGTGATGAACCTCATCTGTACAATGGTTTCTCTCTATGATAGTGTATCAGAGATAAGCCTTGGTGTGGATAATGGCTTTCTCGCTAATGGCATGCCATTGATGAGCATTGCATTCGGCTGCCTCACTCACGCTGTTCACTGAAGCTTGTGAGCCAAGAGTGGGCAGGCAGCTGTGGATAAGCTCTGTCTCTTTTTCCAAAGGCCCTTTTGTGGGACCTGGCAGGCTAGAACTCTGTAAGGCTCCCACTTCCCTTGGGCTTAGCGGTAGTCGAGGCCACTGGAGGACCAGTGGGTAACCACAAACACAGTCTTTGGTCAGTAACTAAATCTCTCTAAGCCCCAGGGTCATCTCCCCTCAAATGGGAATCACAGTTTCTCAAGTCCCTCAGAATCGTGGGCTATGGATTATAAACAAACCAAACCCCAAACTCTGCCATCAAGGGAATGCACAGAGAGCTCCCCAGGAGACTATGATGGGAGTGGATGACATATTCCTTCTCCATAACTCCACAGTCACTGACTGTTGGGGACATTAAGGGGCCTGGGTATTTCTACTTCCCAGTGTCTCCCAGGTAAAGTCCACCTACCTGGCCTGGCCTCTGAGGTGCAGACCTCAGAGGAACAGACCTCATGATCACCACTGTCCAGAAACCAACATCTTCTGCCTCCCCCCCCCCACCCCGAGATCTGCTCATGTTCTTGAGTTCTTGAGAGATCAGTGCTCACTGTCCTGTCCCAAGACTAGCTGACCTCATGCCTGGGGACCATACCCACCTCCCTGGGATAAGCACATCTTCTGCCAGGCCCTTGCTCTGTGACAGTAGGTGATGACAGCAGGGATTCCACATGCAGTGTGCCTCCTTTCCTTAAAGGGCACATTGGCCACAGGAAGATTCATCATCCAATACCCCTTCACCACCAAGCCAAACTAGGAGAGCCATGCAGTCGTCAGGCAGTCTGTCAATGGGACATAGCCTTGCCCCTTGTCTGAATGCTACTTTGTGTTCATTCTGTCAGACTCTGCCCTTTTCCCACTTAGGCCCAGCTCAGTCCTTCCTCTGGTCACGACCCTCTCTGAAGGTCAGAAAGTCTGTGGGGCCAAGTAACCAAGCCATTTGGCTCTGACATCTCCCTTCTAGATTCCCAGAACTCTGGAATGTCTGGGACCCATGGCCTAAGATGGCTTCCAGGGCCAAGATACATCTCAGGTTGTGTGGCCTGAATGTGCCCAGGGGCATCATAGGGAAGGATGCAAGAGGGATGGATCTTGTTTGTGCAGGGTGACATCCACATGGAAACATGCAGAGCTCTGGAACTCAGGATGGGACTGTGGTGCTGAGACTGGGGTGCTGAGGGGGAGTGTTAGAGCCTTCACTTATGCTGGACCAGCAGGGATGAACAAAGAAGGCTGGGCCAGTAGTGAGGGAGTGGGATGTTAGAAGGGGGTTGGCCTGGTCCCTCCTGAGATCTTACTCTGGACTCTGGGATGATTTCAGGAGTCAGGATGATTTGAAATTGAGGGCCAGGGCAGACTTTTCTAGAAGATGCTCAATGCTTTTTTTTTAAACCAGGTTAGCTGTCCAGATTTGGGCTAGACCCGAAAGCCAGGACACATGTGCAGGTTTGAAGCTGAGTGCCATGAAGACAGGTGTGAGGATCAAGGGGGATGGGGAGCATTGGCTGCCCTGAGTGTAGCCTCAAGCTGCCCCCATCTTAGGGAAGGAGAAAGCCTTGAGTCCACTGAATGTCACAACCTGGTTCAGGCAGCATTAATTCAGGCTTGAGGCCAGCTAGAAGCCACTGTATATAGCTCTGGGCACAGAAAGAGTGCCTGGGACTGGTTGGGGAGGGAAACAGAGCGTATGCAGGTCCTAACAAAGTGTGCTGAGTCAGGCCTTTACAGTTGTCCGCCCTAGCTGTTGTCCTTGATGGTGGACACCTTGTTAGTGTGCAGAGGGGAGAAGCCACTACTAGAGTTCTGAGGTGGTCTTGGACCCAGCTCCAAGTGGTCTCAGCTGGGTCCTCATGAGAAAACCATGTTGCCCATCAGGTGAGCATTGACCTATAAACCAAGGGCTGGACCCCTATCTGCTCCGGTTTCCTTCACAAAGCCGGCCTCCAGAGCTTCCTATCTCAGAGATAGAGCAGCAAAAACTGACCCAAGAGACCATCCAGCCTGGGACCTCTCTTCCCTTCCTCCTAAAACCAAGGACGGCAACCTGTTCTATCTCGGTGCCCAGTCTAGAAGCAAAGTGCCTTGAGTTCTTGGAATCTGCCCACGCTGGCTCCTGCTGTTTTTTCTTTCTTAAAGCTGTGTGCAGAGGTTGCTCAGGTCTTGGGTCTGAAAATTGCATTCACTCTGGTGCTTTCTCCACTCCAGTGCTGTGGAATCCTGGCGGATGGGGTCCGGCAGGTAGCTTGTGTTCTTGATATGCACCTCACTCTGGTTCCCACAGACCTGGAAGTCACCTATAGACATTTATGCTCCCTGTACTCTAGGCTCCCCCAAGTCTGACACATGGGTGTCCTTCCAGAACCACGGAACCCAGCCCCAGCCAGACTCTTTCTGAGCACAGCAGAAGTGTGTGTGTGTGGGGGGTAGGGGGGCAGGTGCCTGCTACAGGCCCTCCACACTAGGAGACAGACCTGGTGAGACAGGTTTTTCTTGTTGGGGGCTGCTGAGTCAAGACAAGAGGGGTTGGGCTGCCCTCCACTGGCCAAGGAAGGACTAGGAGGCAAAGTGGAAGATTGCCATCAATGGGCACTGAGTGAGTCTTTAGACCATCAAGGACAATGTTATTACAGGGCAAGGAGGGACTAGGAAGGGGTTGTCCTATGCTGTGGGAGATCCTTGTTCCAGTATCTCAGCATTTTCCCAAAACCCTGATAAGCCCCCCAGGAAGCAGCACTGGCCCTGCCCTGGAAGAGCTCTGAGGATCATTAGCACCATCAAAGCCCCATCCTACACAGTGCACATACTAACTCACATATGTTTTGATGTTGATGTGCTACGTCCGCTTTGCAGATAAAGCAAGTGGAACAGGCTATAGAAGTATCGTGCCAGGCTCTGAATGTCCATTCCCAGACACTGTCAATATCACTGTAGTCAGTGGGGCACATCATGGCCTAGCCAGCCTGTTGCCAGCCCATCCAATCTTGCTTTGCAGCAGCCAGGTTGCCGACTTTGAGACTTCTGGAAGATCATCAGGCAAGGTGTGGCCTCTTCCCGTGTCCTTCCTGCATTCTTAGTGATGTCCACTCCTTCACTCCCACTTCCCTCTTGAGTTGGCCTCTTCTCCTGTCTGAAGGGTCAGGTAGCCTGAGAGACAAAGCCCTTCTCTCTCTGAGACAGGGGTCACTAGGCCTTCTCCTCATTCCATCACACAGCCCAGAGCTGGCATCCAGTGACCATCACTCTGGCTACTTGCTCACATCACCAGGGTTTGCTTGGTGGCAACTGTATAAGGTACCAGAAACACAGCAGCTGTCACAGGAGGAAGAGGAGCCTTGTCCCCATGGAGCATGCATTCGGATGTACTCAGGGCAAGAGGAGAGCTACAGGCACAGGGCTGGCATGGGATCTGGGAGGGCGAGTGAAGGAATGTGTGAACCTAGGTTAAGGCCATTCACAGTTCTTAGGGACCAATCCTTAGGCTCCACAGCCCAGAGCTCAGGGGCAGTGCTGACACCTGTGGCTTGTGGGGCATGGTAGGAAGAGTTCTCTGGACCTTCCCCACCCAGGGGTGGCCAGAATTCTGAGATTCCTTCTCAGCCCTGAAGGATCTCTGTGTGTATGTTTTTCCACAAGAGGAGCATCTTCCCCAACAATTCTACTAGTGTCACTGGCTCCTGAGTGCCCTGCTGCTTGTAAACACCCTGGAGGATGGGGGTCCCACTGACAAACCTTTTCCTACTGGCTCCTCCTTGCCGGGTTCCAGGCCTGTTTTCCTTGCCCCAGTCTTTTTTCCTCCTAGGCCCCAAGACCCACAAGGAGTATCCTCGCCTCTTAAGAGATGGATCCTGAGTTGTGTAAAAAGCAGACAGGCAGACTAACCGTCCACACTGTGCGGTCTACACCACCTTTCAGCCTTTCAGGGTAACACACATTTCCTGTCACTGATTCTCATGTCCGGCCGTATCCCCATCACCCACCTGTGAGCTCTTTACAGCAGGCACCGTCTTGTAACCCTACTTGAGGGCCATCATCTGCAAGAATGCCGGGTGCAGATACTGAGCAAAGACAGACAATCCGCGTATGGTAACGAACCTCTCAGGAAACATCAGGGTTGTTACCAAGGCTCTCTGGCCTGGGCTTGCTGAGTGCATTTCTGCCACAGGCCTTGGCGTCTTCTGTTCTCACCAACTCCCTTGAAGCAGCCAGTGTGTGTCTGCCTGGCTTTGTCTCCACCCCCTTAGTCTCCTTTTTAAAGTGGCAGCCCAGGGCCCATCCTGGCTGCTCTGTGGCCCACTTCCCTTCTGGTTTTCTATGTGATGTTCACAGTTGGACCCGGCTGTGTCTTTTACTGATTGATTTTTTGGTCTCCCTTCTCCAGCAATGTAAGCTCATAATGTCTGTTTTGTTCTCTGTTGTATACGGTCCTTCTAGAACCATGTCAGCACATGGTGGGAAATCAATAAATATGTCTTCTGTGAATGTACAAGTGTACGTGCTCCCCCACCTGTGTGTGTGTGTGTGTATGTGTGTGTGTGCATGTGTGCCCCTGTTTCCTTTGATATTGTACAGTATCTCATAGTGTCAAGAAACACAATTCCATCTGACTGGCAATTCCGAACTCCCTGATCAGCCATGACTAATCTCGGCGAGTGCCTCCTGCTGCAGGAGGCCCCCATCCTAGCACAGATCTGGGCCTTATCCTTTCATTGGGGAGTCTCCATGCTCCTGGGCTGCTGTGGTGCCAAAGAGCCATGGTGCCGTGGTGGTGGAGTATTACTGTGGTGGGTGTTCCTGGCTATTCTGCCACATGCACACACACAAGAGCTCAGACAGGGTAATAAACAGCAAATCTAATTTGATTTTCCAAAATGAGTGTCCCAAGAGGACTTTTAAAAATGGAGCTGGCATAGGGTCAGGGAAAGACAGACACTGCAGGGATCATCAGTTCCAGAGGGAAATCCAATATTGCAGTCAACGAGGCACTCCCAGCTTCATTAAGTGAGCAATGGTGACTTCTTAGCCTTGTCAAGAACCAGGGGTCTTGGCTTGACTCATGGTTGTCCCCTGCTGGTGACAGTGGTGATGAATGGGATGGGGTGTATGTGTGTATGTATGTGTGCACTTTGTTGCATGTGTGGAGGTCAGAGGACAGCCCTAGGCATCAGTCTTTGTCTTTCACTTTGTTTGAGGCAGTAATGCTTGTCACTGGATACTCCAGAGACTTTCCATGGATTCTCCTGTCTGCCTCCTATCTCCCTGTCGGTGTGCTGGGATTATAGACATGCACTATATAGACAGGCTACTATGTCTAGCTTTATGTAGGTTGCAGGATCCAAATTTAGGTCCTCATATTTGCATGCCCTGTGGCTTTTCCTCTCTCCCCACAACCTCCTCTCCTTCTTTTTCTTCTGTGTGTGTGCATATGGAGCCAGAGTTGACATCACATGTCTTCCTTAATCACTGTCCACTTTAATTCTTGAGGCAGGTCCCTCACTGAATCCGAAGCATACTGATTCTGGCTGGCTGGTAAGCCCCAGGGATCCTCCTGCCTCTGCCACTGCCACTGGGACTGCAGTCACATGCTGTTGCTGTCCACTTTCTCCTGTGGGTTCTGGGGATCAGACTCAGGCAGGCGTGCTTGTACCACAAGCACTGTACTGTCTGATATCTCCCCACCCCTGCCTTTTCTAGAAAGGAAGCAATCCTTCAAATCTGTTGCTTCCTCATTCCCCTACACCCTCTGTTGCTTCCTGACTTGCAAGTGGTGAATGGCCATCATCATGGATGCCCCCCATGTTCTGTTTTTGTCTACATTATGTGACCCGATACCCTGCTAAGCTCAATGCAACTTGTTCTATTTATTTATTTGTTTGTTTGTTTGTTTGTTTGTTTGTTTGTTTATTTATTTATTTATTTATTGAAGCAGGGTCTCACTACATAGTCAAGCTAGCCATTAGCACCACCCTGCCTCCACCTCCCTTTCAATGTGACTTTTGGAAGGGAGCTAATTTCTGACATTGGTGATGTCCTCAGTACCCCTCAAACCCATTTGGAAATGGATACTCATAGCGCTGCATTTTAGGGGCTCCGTTAGTGGTCAAGGCACCCATTAGGCCCCGGGCAGCAACATTCAGCTAGTGCTCACTTAGGGCGTGTTGAATCCAGGGTAGAAAATACCTTCTAAAGTAGACAGAGCTCAGGGTGGCCCAGAAGCTCACTGTTTAGGGAGTGATGGTGAGCTCCACTATGGACCTGTCCTGAGAGTTGCCTGAGACATGGATGGCAGAGGCAGAAGAAGTGAAAGCCCCACAGCTGGGTACCCCCAAAGCCAGACCTACATACATGTGCAGATCCTTCTAAGACATATGTGCCTTGTGCTATCTGCAGCCTCTATTTGAATACAGATGGAACTGGATGCCAGGATGGCTCACCGTACATCCTGTCACTTGTTCCCATTCATGCCTTTGATTGGTCAAGAGAACCCATGAGGTCTCGGTGCTGGAGACAAATGGGCAAATCAAATTTTGACTTCTTGTTTTTCTCTTTCACTTCCTGTTCTCATCCATGTCACAAGGAGATGGTTGAAAACCAAGCATCAGGGCTGGGGAGATAGAGTAGTGCATGTGTTTTTAAGAAGCCAGGCATAGCTGTGCAGAAAGCTATAACCCCCATTGTGGGGGTTCGGAGACAGGAGGATTACTTCAGCTTGTTGGCTGCCAGCCTAGCTGACAAAACACGAATACCAAGTTCAGTGAGATAACCCCCGCCACCCATCTCAAGGGAATAAGGCAAAAAGTGACAGAATGGTATCCATGGCCTCTTTTGACCTCTGCAAATGCACTCATGTGTGAATGCACCTGCAAACACACGTACACACATACCACACATAGAGGTACCCATATCATGTACACACAGACACACATAGACACAAACCCAGACACAGACACACGCACACACACACATACGTGTATACACCAAACTAAACTAAACTAAAACACGAGAGGCAACTGAGAAATACCCAGGAAATCCTCCAGTCCTCTTGTGGCAGGGATAGCAGGGTCACAGTGGATGTATGGGGAGAGAGATCTTTCCTGGACGCCCCTTTCTCTGTGTTTGTGTCCCTGTCCCCCTTCCTACTTCCTATTCATCTTAGCATCTCAAGCCGCTGTAGGGAGGCTGCAGGGTAGAGAATGGACCTTTCTCTCAGCCCAGCCAGGAGTGCAAGGTGCTTGTCGAGCCAGTACTCAGAGATTAGACACTCACTGGGTCCTGGACATAACACAGGCCTCATTCCAGACCTGCAGGGCTGGGAGTGGGAATGGGACACATCCTGTGTTTACAGCAGACAGCAGTTCCCTCTGAGGTTTCTTCTTCCTGGGATGGGTGTGCCTCCAGCTGAGTGGAGAGGGAAGGGGCCTGCAGAGGAGTGAGGCTGGAAGGACTGTCAGGAGGCACAGACCAGGCAAGAAGATCCTGGAGGCTGTCAGGGGCCCTGCCAGGACAGAGGTCAAGAGGTCGGGGCCTAGTGAAGGACTAACTGCAGACATCAGTGTAAATCTGGGCTGGGGTGTGGCTCAATGAAAACATGAAGTTTACACTCCCAGCACCACTCACACAAAAGCCAGAACAGCTCACTGCTCATTGGACCCCTTTGTCCTCAGCCTGAAGTCATAGAGCATTTGTGGTAGTGTGTCAGAACATGGCCAAAAGAATGACGCATGGTGAACAAAGCCTTGGGGAGCTGTGAGAGAAGCTCCAGGAAAAAAAGCAGAGGGCCTTTTACCTCAGGTGCATTTTGTTCCCTGGATTGTTCTTGGACATGATTTTGTGCCTCATGCAACAAATATTTGCCTTCAATTTATAAGACACTTTTATTCTTACTGGATGTCAGAACATAGCTTTAGAAACCAATCTGGTGAGAGGATATGTTGAGTGCTGTCCCAAATCTGGATATGGCCTTCTGCCATGCTTTTGAGCTTTCCCTGATATAATCTAGAGTAAGTACAGGCAATTGTGTTTAAATTGGTCTGTCCTGTGAAAGTTCTTGGAAGAGATATGTTGCTCTGTTAATATTTAGTATTTGTCCTTACTGGCTTTTGTTTCTGATCATGTTTTCCTGAACTCAAACAACCTTCCTTGGATCATTGCTTTCTTTGTTACATTCATGTATAAAAGTATGCTGGAACTGAAATAAAGTTGTCTACAGTGTTAGACGATAGTCCGCCTCTTTCTTTAAGGTCCTCAGATCTTAGGTCGCCCCATTCTTTAAGGCCCTCAGATCTGTGTAGGTTGGTGAAAAGCTCAACAGTGGTGCAGCTGAGCCAGCCTGGTGGGGAAATACATGGAGGCTCTGCGTTAGACCTGGTTCCCACCAATGGGAACCCAGAAGGTGGACCTGTCTGGGATACTGTGACCCTGCCTGACAACTTGGGAATCAGGCTGACCCAGATAATGAAGTGACCTTATTTGTCCCATTTTATTACTTTTATTTTATTGAGACAGAGTCTTTCCTTGTAGCTCAGGCTAGCCTAGAACCCTCCATCTTCCTGCCTCCTGCAATGATGGGTGTGCACCACCACATCCAGCGTCTCATCTCATTTTTACCTTGTTTCCTTCACAGCTTTCTTCCGCAGAACTCATCCTGTCAGGAGGTATGCTTGGCCAGTTCTGAAACTAGATGTGGGGGCGGCCTCCTATGGAGATCTGCTCCTTGTGTCCCCTTCTTCTCTTCCCTGTAGGCACAGTGGGTGGTGGGCAGGGGTAGCACACATTTGTCTGCTGTAACATCCAGCATCTTGGGTTGGATGCAGAGTGGAAGCATCTTGCTGTCTGGCATGTGTGGTCCAGAGTAGGTGACTGACTGGTGGCTCCTATGGGACCCAGTCAGGGCTGTGGGTCTCATCCACTCTCAGGTCCTGGTAGCCTCTGGAAAAGTGGAAAGGGGTGAGCACAATTATGTGGAGGTACCCTTGGGGCAGGCCTGGCCATGCCCATGGTGTGTTTCTGGATTGCAGGATTTCACCAGCAGGGCATCCCATGCATCCCCAGCATCCCTTTGTTGGACATACACTCATGGGGTATGAAGGTGGATAAAGTGACCTCAGTGTTGTTTTAAGGTTGAGGAAACTCAGACAGAGCAGGTTCTGGACAGGGTACCTGGGAGGTAGATGGGAAACATTGACAGAAACACTGAAGGCTTGTGGCTCAGAATTCACAAAGGATGACCGCTGTGGGGGTGAGGTGTGCCCTGAACTTGCCCAGGGCTATCTCCCTGAGGGACACCCATAGAGCTTCTGGCAGACTCAGAGTAAGGCACTGTCCCTGGAGGTGATAAGTCTGTGGGCTCAGGAAACATGACAGGAGGAATAGGAGAGACTTTGGCGACGGACTGTATACAGGGGCCAAGCTCTTGGTTTGGGGCAGCTGGATCAACACTTTGACAAGACAAGATCTGTATTTCAGTGCATGAACCTGAAAAGGCTCTGCTTGGTTCTGTTTCTTGAGACATCTGGTTCTTGGAGCTTTCTCTTTGTAGTGGGGAAGCAGGCTGATGAAGACTAAGCACTCTCCAGGCCTGGATAGGATGCAGGGGCTGGACTGCTCTGAAGAAGACGACATCAGCCATACAGCCCTCCACCCCTCAGCATTCTCTTCCCCTCCCTTCTCAGAGCCTTTCAGACCTAGACAAAGGCAGTGCTGTGCCTGGGAAGGCTGGCTCTTGGTCCCCAGGGTGCATTCCGGAAGACCCCATGCTTGACCCTCCTTCACTTCCGAGTAGTCTGGAAGTTCCTTCCATAGCAAATTCATCCAGAAAAGGAGAGACAGCCCATAGCTGTGCTCAGTTTCCGGCCTGGCTTTCATGCCATTCCCTGTGGGCCCATGCTCAGGAGCGTTTCTCCTCCTGAGTGAACTGGGAGACTAAGGCCAGGGAGGTGAAGAGCCTGCCCTGGCCACGAGGAATCAGGACTCAGTCCTGTGCTTTCTGGGCTTTGAAGGAAGGATTCCTCCCTGGACTCAGCTCTCCAGCCTCTCCTTGCACTTTCCACCTAAGGGAAGCAGCTGAGGGTGGGTGTCGACAACTGTTCTGTAAACAGCCAGGGAGGACAGCTTGGCGGGGCAGCTGCGAGGCTGAGAGCAGGGGGGTGTGTTTGTGTGTGCATGTCAGCTTGGCTGTGTTTGAGGGAATGTGTGTGCATGACAGTGTGTGTGAATGTGTCGGTATGGGCTTACCAGAGTGTGCAGGTGTCAGCATGCATGTATGTGCAGGCAGTATATGTGGGCCTGCTGGTGCGGATGAGCGTATATGCGTGAATATGTACACAGGCCTGGGTATGTGTGTGGTTGTGAGTGGGAGGTGCTTTTTACCTTGTCCTTGCTTGGAAACTGTCTTTGCCTTCCTGGGTTCCTTCTGCATGCTGCTGGTGCAACCAGGGGTCCTGTTCTGTTCAGGGCTGTGGCCTTCCCCAGGCCCTTCCATCTGTGAACTCAGGGTCTTCCCTGGCGCTGACTCAGGCTGAGTCCCTGCCAGATCTCCTGACATGTCTGTGTCCCACAAGAGGAGGACAGTGTTTACAGACCTCATGGTGGTGGATCTCTCTCCCAGCCCCTTTCTTCCCAGATCCTGCTCCAGCCTTTTTTATCAACCGAGGGCTTCTGTGTCTAAGCCAGACCTGTGATGGTCCCTGGTGCAGTGCTTGGGAGAAACTGGGTGATGTTTGACAGCACCATGGCTTACCTTGCTCTGTAGATCTTCTTCTCTCTTGCATGTGAATATGGAAGCAGACCCAGAGAGGTGACGTGAGTCACCCAGGTCGCCCTGCACTGGGGGACATGTGAGTGATGGCAGTGGGAGTATTAAACTCCTAACTTTGGTCCTGTTTCTTAGCAATACAGACCTTGGGCATCAGAGTGCTTTGGGGTACCTTCTAGCCACACGGGAGCTGTGCTCCTCCCTGGAGCAGAGTATATCTTCACAGGGGCCAATGAGTCATGGTCCCCTCCTGGTATGTCCTGGCAGGAAGCTAATGTGGACATGGGTGGAGGACCTAGCTTCACATGGATCTCAGGTCAGCTGAGGCAAGGGCTCCTTGTACAAAGCTTTGTCTGTGAGTATGACCAAGCCTGCCACAGGCCTTCAGCTCCAGCCTGTGTCTGAGGTCCCGCTAAGGCATTGGGAAGGATTTGGGACCCTTAGTGGCTGCACCACTGAAGGAAAGTGGTCTTGACCTGTCTGGGCTCCTGCACAGCATCTAACTAGGACTGACAAAGGGAGCCCAAATCTCCTGTGCTGGCCTGGTCCATCTTGGTTCATTTGGGTAGTAGCTCTGCGTGAGAGGAAGGTTACCCTTTTGGAAGAGCTATGGATCACATGCAAGAGAGAAAACTTATACAGAACAAGGGAGGCCATGGTCCTGCAAAGCACAGCCAGCAAGCACCCAGCCTCTTCTAATCACTGGTACCAGGAACCATCACCTCAGGGTTTAAGGATGCTGGGACTTACAGAGGATCATGGCACTAGGAAAGGATGGGGGGCAGGATGGATTCAACTCCCAAGTCTGTGGTTTTCTACTTTAGAAGGAACTTAGAATTGGGGAGCAGAAGGCGGAGCCTCAGATGTGGGGATGCTGCCTCAGGCCCAGGACGCAGGCTCCTCCTGTCTACACACAGCCTTGGCTTTAGTAGTGAATTCCTGGTCTTCAGTGGGAGGGGCTTGGGGAGTGGCTCATGTGATGGGGACCATGCCTAGCCTACGGGGACCTGGAGGCATTGGGCTCCATCCCGCCCCCCACACACAGAGACTGAGATGGAATCACTTTACACATGGCAAAGCAGGATATATATATATAAAATAAATTGACTTTTTGTAAAAGATTCTACTGTAAGCCTGGCTGTACTGTACTAACCCGTGCCCTCCAAGCCCCTGCCAGCTCAGCTTGCTGTGCAATCACTCCAGGTCAGGCCCCAAGGCAGAGCTGGAGCTGAGCCGGAAGCTTTTCCAGAGCCTCGACCTTGTATCTGGGTTAGCCCTCTGTGGTCTTGAGAGATATTAAGCTGAAAAGAGATTTTTATCAAGAAATCTTAGGCAGTCACCCCAGAGGGAAATGCGAACTGCTTCTCACTGTGAATAGGGTTCGGCTCATTGAGTTTCAGGGTCACACCCGAGTCCTCCCTCCAGGGCAATGTACCGGCCTTAAGCAGATTTGAAAAAGAGCAGTTTTTTGAGGTACTGGGAAATACAACAGGTCACACACATGAGTGTTGGTTTAAGCACATGCCCTACGGCTGCCAATGTGACAGAATACATGTCATACCCCATAACCACTCTCGCCCTGTCACCTACCCCCTTGTGGCACACACTCCTTGTCTGGATCATGCCACCAAGTGTCACTCTTCTGATATTCATGTATGTTATCGTGTGGACCCATAAACATGTGTCCCCCTTTATTTCTCCATTTAGAAAACTATGTTTTCCCACTTGCTGGTGGTAGGCCCTTGCATTATTGCCAGGCCTGGGGTGTTACCAATATATCTGCCATGAACCTTCCTATGTATGGCTTGCAGGGTCATGGATCTTCATTTCTTTGGGTAAATTACCCAGGAAAGGTGGCTCAATCAAGTTGGAAATCCATTTCATGCTTCTAAGAAGCAAGTAAATTTAGAATTTCACATTGTCAATAGCAATGGGGGTTTTGGTCCCTCCCTGGCCTTATCCTGCTGGGTTTGGCCAGGAGAGAGTGTTGAACAAAAATTGGCTAATTAAATGATTTAATAATATTTATATTGATTTAATTGTTTCAGCAGTGTTAATACTTAACCTGCCATTATAAATGAATACACACAGACACCGGATGGATTTTAACAAGCCTAGGCCTGGGTTGTGCAATCCTAGCCCATCCAAGCTAGCTCATAATTCTATTACTCCAATATAACCCCTTATATACATACATCCCTTTGGACTATTATTCTCCATGCTAAGCCGATGTTCCAGGCCACGTGGAAGGATCTTCTTTAATCTACCCCATGGCATGTCCTCATTGTTTGCTTTTGGCTTTCTCTCCGGCAACTTTCTTCTTCCCAAGATGCTATCTCTCTCAAAAACACAGAGCACCTTAGTCCCACCTATCTTTGTCTTTGCCCAATCTCCAGGCCTCAGCATTCAGTAACAGACAGCAAACAGGCCCAATCAACATTTAGAATGGTTAACACCACCCCATAAAGAGAGGGTAACCTTACTCTTGATGCCCTTTGTGGCATTGTACAGGTAGAGAACAAGCTAAAAGGCTGTAAGATACAGAAGTGAGTGTTCAATGAATTTTGGTTAATGGTTAAAACCTTACATGGTTGCACACATGATGGCACATATCTGTAATCCTACCCCTAGAGAGATGGAGGCAGGAGGATTGCCATGAGTTTGGCACTAGCATGGGCTACAGAGTGAGCCCCCCTCTCTGCTGTACAAACAAGAACAAGAAAAGACATTACATACAGAGTTCAGGGCCTGGGGAACTTGTGAATCAGCCTTGCTGAGGCCCCTCCTCCCCTCTCCCAGCCCTGCCCAGGTCAAAGCTCAGGATAGGGTTGAAGGGGTGACCGTCCCCCTGACTCCAATTCTTTGCCCTCCTCCCTACTGTGGGAGCTTTTAGTAAGCTTCTGGGGTTCAAGCCAGCCTTTGTCAGCCCCATGTTGAGTGGTGGCAGGAGGTCGCCATCTGACAGCATCAGGCCTGACTGTGGTAAAGGCCAGTGAGGGTGGTCTGAGGGTGCCAGGGGTGCTGCACACACAGGTTCTGTCTGTGTGTTCCTGTTCATTTCTTGTGCTCCCATTCTGGTCTCTGGTTGACTCCCCTGAGGAGAGCTAAAACATTCTGCCTGTCTGTCAGACGGAGGCACAGGGTCATTGACCCAGAGGAACTCAGGGTGGGGCAGGGAGTCGGATGAGATTATGGGGGAGCCAAGAAGGTGCTGGGTTCTCTCCTTTCACATGCTTTTCTTCCTCCCAAGGGACTCCCCATATCTCTTACAGCCCAACTCTGTGGAGAACCCTTCATTTCTCTTGGTGAGCGTGCCTTTGATCTCTGTATGCCTGTTGTAGTTATTTTTAATGTCCATAGTGCCTCTCCTCAGGGACTTGCTGCATGCTCTGTGTTTGCATATCTGTTTCTCCAAGTGTGGAAGAGGGGCAGCTGATACCCACTCATTCTACATACAGTCCTCCATCACCAACACCCACTTGCCTATCCCTCCATCTGTTCATCTTCCATCCATCCTTCCATGCATCATTTTGTCCCAGTCTGCCTTCTATTTACCTTTCTTCTCTCCTTCCTTACCTCCTTCTTCCTTTTCCTTTCTTTTCTATTTTCCCTCCTCCCTCCTTCCTTTTATTCATCCGTCCATCCGTCCATCCATCCACCCACCCACCCATCCATCCACCCACCCATCCATCCATCCATCCATCCATCCATCCATCCATCCATCCATCCATCCACCCATCCATCCATCCATCCACCCATCCATCCATCCACTCACCCACCCACCTATCCATCCATCCACCCACCCACCCATCCATCTACCCACCAATCCATCCGTCCACCCATCCATCCACTCACCCACCCACCCATCCATCCATCCACCCACCCACCCATCCATCCAGATAGCACGTACTTGTCCAGTATCTCTCATATCCCTGATGCTGCAGTACAGTAAGGCACAAACACACTTGAGTCGATTTTGCTGGGTTCCCGAGTGCCAGCGTGGATGGGATACTCCTACAAATATAAGTCAAGGGCTTAGAGCACTCTTGTGTGCTCGGCACTCTTGAGTCCTCACGAGCACTGTCACCAGGCCCTAAGCAAGGCAGCTAACTTTCCAGCGTCTTTTCAAGGATTGCCCGAGAAGAGGGAGATGAGGTACTTTTCTTAGCAAATGTCAACTCTTCTTATTAGCTGTGAAGACTGACAGTGAAACGAGGATATCCTCTCATAGAAGGAAGAAATGTGGCCCAGAGGCGGAGTTCTTACTCAGCTCTCATCCATTCTAGGTGTGGTGCCAGCCCCTAGCTCTCAGGATCAGCAGGTTAGGGGCACCATCCCTTTTCCCCAAGGCTTTCAGGATACCAGAGAGAGCTGGAGAGTCTCTACTACCCTGAAGTGAGTCTCTGCAACTCACAAGTTGCTTATTCAAGACAGGACCAGCATGATGATGGAGTAAAGGCACTTACTAACAAGTTTGATGGGCTTAGTTTGATTCCTAGGACTCACATACATGGTGGAAGGAGAGCACTGACTCTTGCAAGTTGTTTTCTGACCTTGGCACATGCACTGTGGCATGTGTTTCCCTCAATACACAAATTAGAAAGACATTAACCAGCAGCATATGCCTGGGATGGAAGGGACTGGAGGCCCAACCATGACAGTGCTTCCAGAGGCAACGGTGATAGTACTGAGTGTCAGGTCAGATGCCTGAGGTCTGTGGCATCCCTTCCAGGGCATGGGGCATGGCGGGACTTCTAAACAAAGACCTGGGGATAAGGAAGGCACACAGAAAGCTGGGTACGTGTGGGTCACACCAAATGAGAAGATTTTTAGTGCAGTAATGCTCAGAGCTTGGTGAGGATGGACGAGTGTCTGAGGAGTGTGGCTGCTGAGTGACGGTCTCGGCATGTCCACGGTGGAGGCTCCCAGCATCCTGTGCCTACCACCCCAGAGACCTCATAACCTCTGCTCCCAAACCTGGCCTGCCACCTCCCCCTCAGGCCTCAGAGCCTCTACTCTCTTCAAATTTGTCCCTCCTCTCCCTGTGACCTGTGGCCCATCTTTAACTTTGTTTCATTTGGTTTGATAACTATGGCTTCTCCAGCCCTCCTTCCCTGGACCCTAAGTTAGGTTCCTCATTGGCCATAAGTCATCTTGGGAACTATGACCTGTAAGTGCCAGCGGTGTCATCTGTATGTTCCTACAAGCATAATCTGAAGATGAGGTGGGCTATCAGACAGCAGGTGACCATCTGCATACCCCCTTCATTGTCCAGTGGACTCACTATGTACCCAGCAATTATGGGCAGAGCTGGGTCACCCCAAGGCGACCACAGGTCTGGCCCCAGGACTTCAGCATGAGATATGCTTGGAGACGAGGCCTTTGCAGAGTTTATTAATTAAAATAAATCCCCAACCCAAATGAGCTGTGTCCTTATAAAAAGAAGAGACAGGCTACAGACACATACAGAGGGAGTGCCATGGGAGAAGAATAGGAAATGACATCATCTGCAAGCCAAGGCACCAGGCCTCAGCAGGAAGCAGGCCTGGTATGACAGGACTCCAGCTTTAGGCTCTCTACCTGTGGGGCTGTGAATGTGTGCTCTGTGACCCGCCCACTGAAGTACTTTGTTACCCAGCACTGCATGCTGTTGCACCAGGGTCTGAGGCTCCATTGTAGGGGGAAGAGCTGAAGTGAGACTTGATAACAGTAGATGTTAGACACCCTGACTTCATATTAATCCCTCCAGATGTTACCCCAGTTCTGTCTTTCCATTCTTCACAACCCTCTATGAGGGAAAATCACGATACTCTCAGCTTACAGTTAAGAAACAGGGAGGCTAGGTCTCTCCTTCAAATCAGATGGTAGAGTTCACTATTGCAAGCTTTTCCCTGCCCCCCCCTAAACTTGTGTTCCTAGCCATCCCACACTATTGGGTGGATGGCAACCCTACTTGGTGTGGAGCATCCAGCGGTAAGAGAGTTGCTCAGCCCACTGACAATGCCTGGTTGAGCTGAGCGTTTCTGTGGGAAGGTGCGCTGTAAAAGAACCTGATTCTTAATTCCTAACTCAGCTGTGATAGGTGAATGCCCATGGAGTTGGCTGCATGACTGAAAGTCCCCTCTATGAGAACCCCTGAGAGACTGAGAAACAACTTGTGTGAAAGGGAATTTCTCTGTTCCCACAGCCAGTTTAAGACCTGCCTGGGGTAGGTGGATGCAGGGACCCAAGCTGGGAGAGGTTGGGAGAGGCTCTCCACAGCCTGCCTTATGTAGCTGGCACTCTGGCAGGTTCCTCTGCTCCGCATGCTCCTTATTTATACTTTTGCAAACACACACACACACACACACACACACACACACACACACACACACACA
>CAJQZJ010037406.1:99001-111522 GCA_907164525.1 Lophiomys imhausi | reverse complement strand
CACACACACACACACACACACACACACACACACACACACACACACACGGCTGACATGCTCGCCTGTCCCAGGGGGAATTTAAGTCAGTGTTGTTGCTGAAAAAAGGTCATGGCCATTTGGGATGATTCCTGCTATCCAGAGGCAAAACACCCTGGCTTCCTGCCATGACTCGTGACTCTACTCATGGTTCAGTGCTTACAGGAAATTAACCTTTCTGTCTCCATGGAGCCCAGGAGCCCAGGTTAGCCTAAACCACCAAGGATTCCAGGTACCAGCTGAGTGCCAGTGCTTCATTATACAAGCACTGCCCCCCAAGTACCTACCTGGGCTGGACACTGGTTAGTGGGAGAACCACCTTTTAGTAGGGGAACAGGTGTTGCGTAGTAAGTACACAGCTGCCTACTGGGACAAAAGCTCAGGAAAGGAGAGGTGGGGACAGCAGCCACGACCGTGCGGGACTCTCTCTGGTCACTGGGCCTTGTGCTTCAGGTGCCCCCACCTCCGTGGGATGCAGGTGTATTGTTCCTTCACTAGGTCATGGCACAGGGATGTTTGCCAAAGGTGCTTCAGGCCTGGTAGAGTCCACTGAGCTCATGCATGCAGTCAGACATGTCTGGCTTTCTGCTCGCTGTTGGTGAGATTGGGAATGCACTTTCCCTCTCTGGCTCTGGCTCTGGCCGGGAGATGCCACTAGAACCAACCCCTTGAGTTGTGAGGAGAGTTAAAGGAACCAATTCTGATTCCAGTGGCCGGCACATGACGAGCCCTTGCTCAATGGTGGGAAGTTCCACACTAGTGGTTCTCAAGCTGTGGGTCTGGACCCCTTTGGGGATCAAATGACCTTTCACACAGGGACACTTAAGACCAGCCTGCATATCAGACATTTGCATTATGACTCATAACAGTAGCAACAGTACAGGTATGAAGTAGCAATGAAATTACTTTATGGTTGGGGGGATCACCACAACATGAGGAACTGTACTAAAGGGTCACAGCATTAGGAAGGTTGAGAGCCATTTATCTAAGCTATGCTGATGGAGGCCCTCCTCAGGGCTGGACCACTGTTCTTTCCTACCAGGTCTACTGAACACACCTCCTAGAAAGTGTACAGTTTTAGGGGTACAACTGATAGGCAAGTTTGTACAGTCATGTCACGACTGCCATAGTGAAGCACAGATCAGCTCCACTGTCCCCCATATCTCTGGGTGACCCCGACAACTAATGACTAGGGGCTTGTTTCTGTGGAGTATGTGGTCCAGCGTGCACCACTGGAGGTTTCCCCCTTGACTGTGCCTTCGAGATTCTTGTTTGCGGTAGTTTCTGCCTCCTTTGTCTGCTCTTGGGTTATGTGTGAAAAAGCCATGGGTTGTTTCTGACACTTGTCACCTGGTTGTTCCCACTGCTGGGCGGCTGGTTAGAGGTGTGTTTGGTGTTTAGATTTTGCTGTAACTGTTGGCTGATTGGCTGTGTTCAGGAGAGATATTGGTGGTGCCATACTTGTGAATGATGACAGACCTCCTAACTTCACTGGCCAGGTCCCTTCTAAGTGGAGCTATCTTGGGGTTTTATGCCTAAGGATCAAGTTGGGCCCTCTGATTTGTGTCGTCACACTGTGCGGCATTTTTCTGGACTTTACAAAGCAGCTCTGATACCCACTCTCTCCTGTGTGTGTGTGATGTGTACCTGCGTGTACACACCCATGTGAATGTAAAGAGGCCAGAGGAAGATGCTGGGTGCTGTCCTCCATCCCTCTCCATCTGTTTCCCTGAGCAGCATCTCACTGAACCTCGAGCTTGTTTGTTTTCAGCTAGGCTGGTGGCCAATGAGCCCCCAGGGATGCTCCCACCTCTGTGTCCCCTCCCTAGGGCTGGGGTTACAGGGATGTACAGACACACGCAGTTTTTTTTTTTCGGGGCTGCTGAGATCTGAACTCATGCCATCAGGCTTGCGTCTCAGGTGCTTTTACCCACTGAGCCATATCCCCAGCCCCAAGTCTAGCTTCTCTTGAAAACAGACGTGTGGGACAGTTATGGTGGCCTGGCATTGCCAGAAAGGTCAGTGGTCAGCTGGTACAGTGTCTGGCTGCCCACTCTATGTGTAGATCTCTCCTGTGCCTCAGGATTTGCTAAGCCCTTGAATTTGTCCCTGTTCCTTCAGATGGTTAGTTGTGGCATCTGGCTACTCAGTTGTCATGCAGGAAATGTGTACATTTGTTAAAAATAGATTGCTGCCATAGTCTCGAGAATTAAGCCAATAATGAGTTTTTCTGGAGGTTTTTGGGAGACTGCTTCGGGAAGCCCTTTCCCATATATAGTGGTGGCTCTAAGAAGAGGTGGCTGTTCTTGTTCCTACCAAATCGTGGTTGGGCACAGAAGATGGGTGTGCCTGCCAGCAGGCAGAGGTGTGTTTTTAAAGTGGACTGTATATCTCTTGGGAGAGAAGACATTTTACCACTGTGTGGGACGTATGAACAAAAGACTTGTGATATTACCTGCTGGGAAGATTCACACTTGACATTTTATTTTGAGGCTGAAGCTTTCTGAGTCTGTTGCCAGATGGTCGGAGCAACAGCTGACATTCCCAGACGGCTGCTCAGGGACTGAGAAATACAAACATTTACACATTTTTACACTCCGCTGTTACCACATGGGTGGGTGGTCCTGACTGATTGAGTTGGTCAAGGCTCGGCTGACCCCTGGAAGCTGGGCCCTGGGTCACCATCAGGTGCCTGTGGAAGCTGGGAAGGGGCAGAATAGAAGGAATTATGATTGGCGGGCCAAGCTGTGAGCTACTCAGCTCACTGGGGTCACTCAGGTTTGTGGGTGCCTTCCAATAGGTATTAAAGTCTGGAGCCTAGTGAGAAGCACTGGCCTGTGTGTGTGTGTGTGTGTGTGTGTGTGTGTGTGTGTGTGTGAGAGAGAGAGAGAGAGAGAGAGAGAGGGAGAGAGAGAGGAAGAGGAGAGAGAGTGAGAGACGTTGTCACTCCACATGATGGAGGAATATGGGAGCTCAGCAAAGACCAAGGTGAGACATTTGCGTGGCCTGAAAAGTCTAGCATGAGTGATACTGGCAGATGGACCTGAAGCCGGGGCCAGGAGGGACTGTTGGATTCTCAACCATGGGGCTTTAGGGGTGGTGGCCTGGTGTAATGTATGGCTTACTGTGGTGGTCCTATTATCCATTTGTTGAGAAGATAAAGGAGTTAGGCCACCAGCTTGCTCTGACTTCACCTGAAGCAGGCCTAGGACTCTTAAGCTATGAGCCATACAGAGCCATCGGAAGGGCTGGGTTAGAGCTAGTTGCCCAGCCCTTGGAAATCCAACACTGTTCTCAGGGTGGAGACAGACAGACATGGACACCTTGGCCTGAGAGTGAGATGATGACGATGATGAAGACAGAGAGGAACTGGCCTAGTACTCCATCCATCTTGGTGTCAGTCCTCAACTGTACACAGAGAGTTCCTTCCCTCCCTCCCTCCTTCTCCCTCCCTCCCCTTTTCCCCCTCCCTCCCTCCCTCTGCCTTCTGAGAATGGTGCGGCATGGCCTATTCCTTCCTGTGTTCATTACCTTCTCTGAATCCCACTGAGATGCTGTCCGTGATGTGACCCTGCCTTAGCTGCCTGAGATGGCTACCTCTCACTTCCACCAGTGACTTGCCAGTCCCTTTTGTCCACGTTCTCCACCACGTCTGTGTACCTTCCTTTAAGCCTGGTTTCTGCTCATGATATATCCCCCCCTGGGGAAACTTGGTAACTTCCGTTCCAATGGACGGGACCTTTTGAGACTTTCTCAGGGCATTCCAGAGGAAGGGCTGAGATGCAGGCCCTGAGCAGAGCAGGCCAGGAACATGGAGGGTGCAGAACAGACAAGGCCATCAGCACAGCCCCCCCCCCCCCAAAAAAAAAGGCCGTAGAGGAAGCTGTTCCTGACTTCTGCTCTGGCCTTGAGGGCTACCTCCCTTTACTGCCCTCTCTTGAGCTAGCTTGCTGGTGTTACAACATGGAAGGCCTTTATAAACTGTGTTATTGTGCAAACATCACTTAGCGGGGAAGTGGATTATCACTTATGTATTCATAACTGCCTAACTCACAAACAGCTTTAGATAGTTGGATATATATATATATATATGCATTATATATAACTACACACACACACACACACACACACACACACATCACTAAAAGAGTTGTAAGGGAGTTAGTGCATTATGGCAGAAAGAGAACCAAAGGTCACCAGGCATGGTAGTACACACTGACAATCCCAGCCCCCAAGAGGCTGAGGGATGAGGATGGTCACAAGTATGAGGCTAACCTGGGCTATCGCATAAGACTGTGTTAGTTACTGTTCTCATTACTTAAGGAAGCAAGGGTTTGTTCGGGTTCACTGTCTAAGGGTGTGGTCCATCAGGGTTAGGAGGCTGTGGCAGTGAGTGGTTGTAGCAGTAGCAGGAGCTTGAGGGATCACAGTCCATCAGCCAGGGGGAATCGAGAGAGGACGCTGGCGCTCAGCTGCTTTTCTTCCTTTCCCTTGGTGAAGGACCCCAGTCTGTGGGGGTAGCGTCACACCTTTTCACCTAACCCAGTCTGGAAATAACCCCACAGATGAGTCCAGACCTTGTCTTGTAGGTGATTCTAAGTCTGGACCAGCTGACAATGGAGATCAAGGCTCACAGTGATGTTGCAGAAAAACAACAACAATAATAAAAATATTAAAAACACAAACAACTAAAGCACATAGAACAAACATGGTGCAGTGGCCCAGGGCGTGCAGCAGCCAACCATGGGCACAGCAGTCCACAGCCCCTGGGTCAAGCAGGGAGGAGGCTGAGTCATGGTTTCCTTTAGATCCTTGTGTGAACTGAAGTACACCACTGGGCTTTAGTGTGAAACAGCTCATGCTCGGGGTAAAGGTGGTCCTGGGACTTGAGAGGACTCCTGCTTTTCTGGGTGTGGGGAGGCAGGGTGTTGGGGTTGTGGGGAGGATCAGAGAGGCTCTTTGAGGGAGTGTGATCCAACGCAGGACAGACGGTGGTATTCAAGAGGGCAGCCTGCCAGAGGTGGCCCTCCATACTGCTCTACTGATGTCACGTGCATGTTTCCTCTTCCATGTTAATCCCCCCCCCCCCACCCACACACCGAGTCTCAGTCTTTCTGACTTGGAAGGGGGAGCAGAAGCCTTGCCTCCCAGTATCACTGGGGGCTGTGGGAAGACACATTCCAAGACCAAGGCTAGGTGGTATGTCATCCTGGAAGCAGCTATTGTTTGAAGAACTGTACTGATGTATCTGTATGCCACATGGCCCACGGTGGGAGCCAGAGAATAACTGAGGATTCCATGGGCACCATTTGGGCTACCTGGTTTTTGTCACCAATGCCTTCACACTTATGCAGCAGATATCCAGCAGGTGCCGCCTCGTTGTTGCAGGTTCTGGAAGCCTAGAAGCTTAAGTGACAGGCTGGGATTCAAACCCAGGCAGTCTGGCTCTAAAGCCCGTTCCTTTTCCACTAAGCCAGGCTGCCTCGGTGTAGTCCCTGGTGTTGGTGTCGGGCTCTGTTCTCCTAACCCGTATCTCTCAGTGACGGCCAGGTAGATGCAGGGTGCCTAGTGGGGCTGAGTTGGAAGCGCTGAACCTTGAGGGCAGATGAACAACACTCACCAAAGCTCCCTTCTCAGCGGGTTCTCCTGAAGCTCAGATGAGGGCTAGCAGGAGGAGGAGGAGGGACCGTCCACTGCTCCCCACCCCCACCAGCCCAGCTGTCATGAGGGACTGACTGTTGCTGTGAGTCACTGTGCTCTCGTCAAGAAGGACGAGATCCTCCTGCTGCCATTCAGTCTCCTGTGTGTTTTAATTACATTGTAAAGGAGAGAAGAGTGGGTCCTTGGGGCCTGGGCTGTCCTGGGGTCCACCTGGTATGGATGGGTGGACAGCATGCCCAGGTCATCAGACCAGGTAAGCATCTAGTTCAAATATCTAGTTCTGTTTGATTTAGAGGAGACTCAAAGTGAGGGGAACAAGATGGAGGTTAAAAAAAAAAAAGCAAAGCTATCATGTGAAGATGTGTACCAGCAGTGCCTTGTCATCAATCAAGGGCATGCTTGTCACTTTCTTAGGCTGTACCAGGTCCTCATGGGTGACAGTGCAGTGGCCGAGCCCTCAGAGGCTGGCACCCTCCCACAGGTTTGATGCTGGCTCTGCTGAGCAGCTGCTGGCTTTGGTGGGCTGTTGTCTAGAAATAGGAACAGGGAGAGAGAGCCATGTTCCTGTCCCTCAGAGAAAGTGAGTCCTGTGGCCAGAGCAAAGGCCTGGACTGCTGCCCAGCTTCAGAGTGTGAGTACAGAGTGTGTGCACCTCCCCCTGGGTCCTCTCAGCCACTCGGGTGGACACATGTATTGGGCCCATTTAAGATGAGCAGGTGCAGGAGGAGCAGGAATGGAGGTGGGGGAGGGGTCATCTTTGACTCCTGCCTCAGTCACTGGCCCTTTAGGTGTGGGTGGGTTTGATACCTGCCAGCTGAACTGTATACTCCAATCTCCATGTGCCTTAGTCTTCCTATCTATAAAATGAGCTTCTTGCAGTGAGGCTTACATGGGATGAAAAGGAAGAGAAAGCATGGTGCCTTACATACCATAGGCCTGGGGAAACAAATAGATGGACAGATGGATGGACTGATAGACAGAGGGATAGATGGATGGTGGACCGATGGACAGATGGATGGTTGGATGGATAGATGGATAGATGGACTGATAGATGGATGGATTGATTTATGGGCAGATGGATGGATGAATATATGGATAGATGGACAGATGGGTGCAGACTGACAGTAAGGGGCAGCTGAGAGTAGCCAGATTTCTCTCTCTGAAAGAAGAAGCTCTCTGCAGGTTCTTGGAGCCTTGGCAGGGCACCCCAAGTTGGTGTGGGGACTGCTCCCTCTGAAGATGACTTCCAAATTCACTCTGGATTCAGATGAGCTTTCCTGACAGCTGGTGAGCTCACCATCCCTGGGCACATGCATGCAGCACTGGAAGGCCCTAGGCTGGGCTTCTCTGGGTACACTCCTTGGTAAAATCAAGTGACCCTCAGTCCGCTTTAGCCTGGGTGCTGGGACCTCCCCCCAGCTATCCTTGTCCTAAGTTTCTTTAGACACAGAGACCCCTCCATATCACCACTCTTCAGGCGCCTGCTGTCCTTGATGCTGTTGGGTGGGCTCACTGGAGTGGTGATAGAGTGGGGACCCCAGCACCCCTGGGGGAGGGTGGAGATAAGCAGGACAACCTTCTTAGAGGAGGTGGTTTTAAGACACAAGTTAATTTCATGGGACCTAGAAACAGGAAGGAGAGTTCCAGGTGGAGCCATCAACAATGACAGTGGCTTAGAGGCAGAGGCAGGTCAGGGTTCCTTGTATTCTGGGAGCTTGTAGAACAGGGTTTATCTCCTTTTCAAATCAAATGTGGGGAGCTGAGAGGTTCAGCACAGCAGGGCAGGTTAGCAGGGTGTGAGCCAGGGAGCGTGGCATCTAGCAGAGTGTCAGGCTTGATTTGCTTTGCTCCTATAAAATGGGGATGTATCCCGCCCCCACGTGACAGTTCAGCCCCCTCCCCCTCTCTGTGATACTTTAGTGATGTGGTCGTGAGCCCAGAGCCCAGATCCACCTGCCCGTGACTGCCGCTTCTCTTCCCCACCTTATGCTTGATCTGGGCCTGTGTCCTGGGTGCACACCTGTGACCTGTCCGTGGCCAGTCTTTCTTAGGCACACCTGTCACCAGAGCGGAACAACAGGAAGTTATTCCATCCCAGTCTGGTGGAGTCACCATCACACACCTGAGTGACAGTGAGGCTCAGCAGGGCCTGTGCCTGTGCTGAGGGGACACAGACCTGCTGGTCAGGCCATTGGGTCTCCCCAGGACTGACTCAGGTTGATGGCTGACCGGGAGGGTCTGGGAATAGTGCGCAGCTTGACCATGCTTCATGTCTCAAAGACTTCTCTCACCTGAAACCCTGAGGCAATTCATGCCCTCTGGTCCCTCTGGTCACCATGGTGTTCTCCTCAGGGAATATGGCATCAGATCTTTCTGGCCCACAAGAACTGACCCCAAGTCAATGTCTATGTGTTCTAGGTGACCTGGGCTTCATGGTGGATGATTCTGTCCCCGCTCCCTGTCCTCACTAGAAGTCATTGCTGTCAGAGTGGGCACTGGGTTCCAGGATGGTGGTGGGGACTGCCAGGAGCAGGGTCTCTGGAACCAAAATCAGACAGAGACCATGAGTCACTCCAGCCCCTCTGCTCAGGTTATGCATAATGGAAGCTGAGGGCCTGGGGGTAGCAGAGCAAGCTGGCCTCTGCCTCTTCCTATTCAGAAAATGCCTAAGGGAGGCATTTTCCTGCTCCACAGAACAATGAGGGGCTATCCAGGATCCCACTGTGGAACCCCCCACTATTGACCCTCATCTAGTGTGCTTCCTTTATACTAAACCATATCCACCAACCTTCATTTTCTCTGGCACGTGCTCTGAGGTCCTTATAACCAGGCAGTAGAGGGGCCTTCTGAGGTCTAGGACCTATAATGGGGTTAGCCTCCTCAAAGCAGGCTGAGGTCCTAGTCACCTTTACATGGCACTCCAAAGCTGGGATGGCAGAGGGGCTGCAAGGGCTGGACCCGGGCCCTGGCCAATGGCCAGATGAGCTTCTGTGGTCTCAGTGTTGGGCAGGAAGTGCTGTCCACTGGAGGTTGAAGGGCAGGGTGGCTGGTGTGGGTGGGTCTGGCATGAGGCCAGCATACCCTTGCTTGCTTGTGAAGGGCCTATTGATGGGCAGTGTCCCTGGGCTGGATGAAGGGCTTTGTTGCTGTCCTCTGTCTCTCGGGGCTCTGCATCCTCAGGATACAGTGGCCCCATGGTAGCTGGCCCCTTAAGAAGTGTGAGATCAAAGTGTGGGTGGTCCAGCTCCCATGAGACTTTTGGGGCAGCTCCTCCCCACCTCAGCTCCCAGGGGATGTGACCTCCTCGCTGTGCATGTATGCCACTCTCACCTCTGTCACTGTCTTTACAAAGCCTCTTGACTGTAGGTCTCTCCCCAGACCTACAGTGTTGAACTTGTGTAGACACTGGATAAAACCTCTCCAGTAGAGAATGAAATTCTATTTCCAAGTGAACTTGCATTTTGAGGCACTGGGGGTGTAGATGTAGAGGACATTCCTCACCCAGCTGCAGGGCTGACACTCCACATACTTGCTTCCTTGTTCTGGAGCCACCCAGTCTTTCCAGGCCTGTGCCCTGGTGGTTCCAGTCCCTGAGATGTCCTCTCACTTCTGTTGGCCTCCAAATCCTCCTGCTCCTCCCTGGTCTGCTCTCCCATGTCTTCCTTCTTGAAGCCTTCCAAGAAGGCGCTGGTTAGTAGCACCCCCACTGTGGTTTTTCTGGCATTGTTGATGACACTCTGTAGCTTATCTTGTTCCCTCCAAGGCTGGGAACTCTCTGTTCCTTGTCTCAACCAGCTTTCTTCCCTGCTGCAGAGTGTGAGATGTGCCAGGTGTCACCACGGCATCATCTTGGCCACTCTGGGAGGTGGCACTGTCATCATTCTATTCTTACAGAGGAGGACACAGACTCTGAGAGCTAAAGCCACTCACCCCAGGGCTCTGCTGTAGTTGGAGCTCAGATCTGTGCAAGTCCCTATGGTAGGTACTCCTCGGTTGTCACATGTAGCCATCAGAAACAGGTGCCTGGCTCTCCCTGGTCTTGGTGCATTAGCTGTCTGAGGTTCTGACAGGGCTGAGAAGCCCTGGACAGACTATCCTGGGTGATGGCAGCTGGTTAGTAAAGTGTGTTCCCCAGGCTCAGATACTGCCTATAAGAAGGAAGGCCAGTATAGGCTGTCACTCCTTGTGTGTGGAAATACAGGGTTCTCTTCCCATCTAAGCATGGGGCACAGGTTTAGCTTCTTCATAGGGATTCCATGAAGGCCTAGATTTCTGAGCTCCTTTTGCAGGAGGCCTGGGGCTCAGAGGGAAAGCAATCAGGCTGCCTGCACAAGTAATGAAGCAATTAGCCTACCTGGGAAGACCCACCAAAGCCAGAGGAGTGGAGCTGGGAGGGGCTTCAGGGAGAGTCAAAGGAGAGGGAAAACTTCCTATCCACAAAGGAAGACATGTCATGACCAGCCATGCTGCAGGCCCTGGGAATACAGCCTTCCCAGAGGCCTAAGTGATATTTGGTTTTCTTTTGTAAAGACTTCCAGGTCAGAGCACCTGCCATCTCCGTTTCATGGAAGACTGAAGGTATGAGTGTTGCCGGGTTCTGTAACAAGTAGCCCCAGACCCAGTGACTAGGAACACCTGTGTTAGTGCACAATGCGAGGCTGTGACTTCCTAGGCTCTGGGAGATAGCACAATCACCTGCCTTTTCCAGCATCCATGGGCCACTTTCATTCTAGCCCTGTCCCACACATCACTGTAGCCTCTGGCTTTGGAAGCCATGTGTCCTCTCTCTTCTGTACTTTCCCCTTCTCTCTGGTTTCAGTCTATGTGGATAGTTTGGAGTCATCTGCCCAGCTCAGACTTTTAACATGAGTAGGTCTTCATAGATACTTTGCTGGGTGAAGTGACTACACTGTGTCACTAGGCTTGTACGTCTGTCTTTGTGGTCTAGTATGCAGTCTGGGGGCATGTCAAGCCTGGAGACCCTGCATTTTTCCAGAGGCAGGGTGTGTGGCTAGGCTGTGCCTACCACACACCTCCTAACTGAGAGAGCAGTAGAGACATCTTTTAATGACGGGAAAATCATGGCAGCCACAGCCAGGATTCATTCCTAGCTCTCTTACTCCTCCCACTTGGCTCAAAATCTAGAAATGACATCAGAATTTAGCAGTAAAATCATAATTGGAAGCACAGATGATTGCTACCATGGGTAATCCTGCTTGCCTCAGAACTTTGCGGAGGTTTCTTTTGGCCCAGGGAATAGATACAGAGAGGGAAAGAATGTTCTAGTGGCTCCCCAAAAGTCTACAGCAAAACGTGGAGCCCTCAGGTGTCTCCCACCATGTTTATTTCCCTGGGCTATTCTTTTTTTTTTTTTTCTTTCGATACAGGGTTTCTCTGTGTAGCCCTAGCTGTCCTGGACTCACTTTGTAGACCAGGCTGGCCTCGAACTCACAAAGATCCGCCTGCCTCTGCCTCCCAAGTGCTGGGATTAAAGGTGTGCGCCACCACCGCCCGGCTCCCTGGGCTATTCTTGGTGCTGACGGATGACCATGAATGGTCTGTCTCTGTCTCCAGGGCCTGGGTTCCTGAGAGGGAGACAGACTGAAGTGGGGTGAGGTTGGGGTCAAATCCCAGAGGGTAAGGAGACCCAGAGGTTGTTTCAGACAGACAGTGCAATGGAGGCCTCTGTGCAGGAAAAGCCTGTGTCGGCTGTGTGGGAGCAGGGTCAGGGAACGACATGGGACCAGAGCTCAAGTTGTGGGCAGTCCGAGCTTCATTTTCTTTGGACTTGAGACAGATACAGGAGGGCAACCTAGCCTGTCCTGTCCCTGGCCATGGCTAGAGATGGCTTCTTAGGTAAGGTGCCATGGGGCCTGCTTCCTTAGACTCCAGCAGCCCAGGGAAGCTCAGATCTGGACCACAGCAAGGTGGAGGTATCTGCAGATGGCAGCCCCTTGGTGCTAGTTTGAACACACAGTGTACAAAGAGGAGTCACAAATGTGAGGTGGGGGTACCCCTCGGAGACCCTGGCTGAGGGTACAGCTGAACCCAGATGCAGACAGAGAAAAGGAGAACAAGTAGGAGTTAACCCAAGCATTGAGCAGAGGGGCCTCTGTAAGGCCTCACAGTAGCTCTTTCTCATGACAGTCCACCCACAGCCTCTGGGGACCTTGTTAAAATGTTGGTTTTGATACAGTGGGTCAGGATGAAGCCAGAGACCGTTTCTAACGAGGTCCCAAGTGACCAAAGCAAATCTGGGGCTTGAGTGTGAAACCTATCCCAGGGTGGGGGAGGCAGTGGTGCTTATATACCATGTGACTGATGGGGAACCTGGAGTACCAGCAGAAATGAGCATCGTGGAAATGGGCGTGGCTGGTGTTCTACCCGGCTGTTCTGGGGGTGAGATTGGATACAGCCTTTTAAAACATAAGTACCCCATGCTCTGTAAGGAAGAGACCCCTGTGTCTGTTGAGCACCTCCACAGGTTGGCATTCTGTCCTTGGTTCCTTGGTGACAGAAACTCAGGGAAGCTCTGTAACTGTGAGTTGAGTCTCCCAAGTCAGGCCAGAAGGACTCTGGACACCTGCCTGCTGCTCAGGGACACTGGTGCGTATAGAAAGTGGGGACTCTGTCTGCATCTTCATCTATGTCTTTGTTCCTCTGAGGCTGTTGCTTCCTGGGAAGCAACCCCGCAGACACCCATGGATTCCCCCCAGCCATGGTGTTTTTCTGGAGTTAGATAGTGGCATTGCCCGTGTGTGTGTGTGTGTGTGTGTGTGTGTGTGTGTCATTGCCCGTGTGTGTGTGTGTGTGTGTGTGTGTGT
>CAJQZJ010037406.1:77708-98991 GCA_907164525.1 Lophiomys imhausi | reverse complement strand
TGTGTGTGTGTCATTGCCCGTGTGTGTGTGTGTGTGTGTGTGTGTGTGTGTGTGTGTGTGTATACAGGCAGCTCTCATGCCCATTCACCCTGCCTCTGCCAGGCTCAGGGTGGTGGAAGAGTCAGACCAAGCCCTGGAGATCCCTGAGGCCACACTCTGGGGTATGTATGCCAAGGACAGATACAAGCCCTATGGAGCCTGTCTGGAGCACTGCAAATGTACCACACCAGTCTCAGCTAGACAGAGGTTGATGAAGAAATGAACCAACTTGTACAATCACAGCCCCCACCTCTCAAGGTCTCTTACAGATGATGTCATCTGCCCTGTGCTAGGACCAAGGAACTGTCACCTAGAGAGATAAAGCTGCTGGAGACACAGAAGGGATAGGTTTCACACTCAAGCCCCAGCTTTGCTTGGACCAGATTCTGTCTTCCTATCAATGAAATGGGAGTGTGCTCCTGAAATGGCTGTTGGCTGGGGCTTTGAGTTAACATGCAATTGCTGGCGGGGTAGGGGGGAGACACTTGGAAGAGGGTGTTAGCATAGGGTGGGCAGTGCCATCAGGGCTGGACAGACATACAGCAGGAAGAGGATCAAGCTGGACAGGAGGACAGCTGTCTTGCTGTGCCCACATCCCTGCCCAATAAGGGTCCTGGCTGTAATTGACTTTTGCTTCAGGATTTTGAGGAAAATCTGAGTCAAGACCTGGGAGCCCACATCTGTCTTTGGAATGAGCATTGGCGCCCTCTGCCTTCAGGGATGTCATCAATTCAATAGCTAGGTTCTTCTCCCTGCCCGCCAATGGCTTTTCTTTAATCTGAAGCTGAAAGAAACTGGCCATGCCTGCCTGGCTCCATGGTCTGATGAAGCTGCTGAAGTTATAGTTACTTTGGTAAAAGTGTAAAGTGGGTCTAAGGCAGGGGCGTGTTTGCTGAGAAGACCTGGTACCCCTGGGCCAAAGGCATAGTCTCCTTTCCTGGTGGTGTCTGGGTTAGAGGCACTTGCCTGGGAGACTTGGTTCCACCTGTTTCAAGAAGAGGAGACTGGCATCCAGAGAGGACCTCCACCTGAACCACAGGACTGGCCAGAGCCTGGCTCTGGGTGCCTCGTTGCTCAGCTGGAGCCCAGTACCCAGGTCTCCTGCAGAAGTCTCCATGCTGGCTGCTTTCAGCCATCTGAAAGTAATAAGGGCGAAGTGAGGGATGAAATACCTTCAACATGAAGTTTTATCTTGTGGTTTGTGTTTCTTTTGGTCCGAAGAACACTTCCCAATGTGGAACTGGTGGGGGCAAGGGCCAAGGAAGCTGTGCGTTCCTGCCAGGACCTCACAGGGAGCAGGCAGCTGGAGCCTCAGAAGGCAGGCAGCTCACAGGCGTGTCCCCTAACCTCCCTCCTCCACTTCTGGTCCTTTGGCCAGGCTGCATGTATAGCTGGGTGCCTTTCTCAGACCAGAGCTTTTGGGCTTGGGCTGGATCCCAAGTCTTCTGGGACTCCACTCACCTTCGGACCTGGTGTAGCCTCAGGAAACTCTCTGGGGGTGCTAATACCCCAGAAGTGGGCCTGAATGAGGGTCTCCTTGACCTCTGTGCTCCCCTATTTCAGCCCTGCTTTCTCTTCTCCCTCCCTGGCTGCTGCAGCATCCCAAGCATCTTATGGTCCTATCTCTTGATCCTGTCCCTGGCTAGTCCTCACTGCTGCTTCCCCAGGTTCCAGCACATTCTACAGTCCTGGTCACTTCTCATGATCCTCATTCAAAGTCTGCCCAACCACTGTGGCCATGAGCTCTGAGGACCAGACCATGACTGTTTATCACCCTGTTCCCAGGATTAGTGCTTAATATGTTCCATAGTCGATACCTGTGGCTGGGGGCTGGTGACTGGGTACCTACTACCGATGAGCCTTTATTTGAGGCCAAGGCTCAGCGCTCAGATGCCCAGGACACTTGGGTAGGACATTTGGATGTGCTTGGTTCAGGCAGGGCCACAGAGAGGAAGAGGGCAGGGCCCTGGGGGACATGGGAGGATAGTCCCTGGGGACATGGGGAGGAAGAGGTAGTCCCTGGGGACATGGGAGGGGGAGGACGGGGCTCTGGCTTCAGCAGAACACTGACTGGTGATGCTAGTATGGTGGCAGAAGTGCCCAGAACTCAGAGAGGGAGGGACTCATTTTATGGCTATTCTGAGGAGACTTTGAGCAGGAGGCAACATTTGACATTTGGGCAGGCCTTGAAGGATGAGGAGTTGGCCAGCGATGTTCTTGGCAGGAAAAAAACGGTGAGTGTTGGAGTGCTGAGGAGTTGGTGGTAGCAGCGAGCAGCGTGTCCATTCCCTGGGTCACATGGGCCTCCAAGATGAGAATGGGGAGGACAGAGCTCAGGAGGCGGACAGAGTCAGCCAGGCCAATCTTTCAACTTGGTCTTGCTGGCAACGGTGAGCCACAGAGTTACACAGAAAGCACACTGCTCTTCCCTCCAGCAGTGCTTCCAGCCGGCCGTGGTCAGATGCATATTTACACTGCATGAAGTCCCATGTACCTTTGTCCAGGCACACCCTGCGGTTGTTGTCTTTTTGTTCCTCTAGCTGTAGGCCCTGAAGGTCTTTACTTCGGCAGTCTCTTTTCAGGTCCCAATTATGTGGGAAAACGAGAAAGTGGTTTTGTTCAAGACCCTGCTTTGGACTCAGGGGAGTCTTGGGGGAGGGGAGCTTTGAAACCTTAAACATTTTGCAGAGAACACAAACATGCCAGAGGACTGCCTCAGGTTCCTTCAGACTGGCAAGTAGAGAGCCGCCTTCAAGGGCTGCTGTTTCTTTCCAGTGGATGGCCCCATGCTTTCCTCTTTCCTTGGATCTTTCTGCTCTTCCTGGACACGCCCCAGGCCCAGCCTTTCAGGGAACAGCTTAGTCTTGCTACAGAGAGCTGAGGTGGTTCCCACCCTTAGCCCTAGGCCTCAAGAGTGTCTGGCTTCCTGAGAAGCCTGCCTTAGACCTTGTCACCTAGGGAATCCCAGAGGGAAGTGAGGGCTGGGGTACAGGCGGCTAAAAACTCTACAACTTTCAGGAGCTTTCTGGCACCACCATTGGAGGCAAGGGTAATTGGATGCTAACTGCTTATGACTCAGCTCTGGCCCCTCCTGGTGGGGCTTGGCCAACACACTTGCTCTCTGATCTGTGTCCTGTAGGCCTGGCCAGGGCTGCTTTACAGTATGATGCAGCTTTCTATCTTGCCTTCTCCAGCTTGAAGGTCCCCCCTCTCCCTGCACCCTGCCCCCAACCAGGGACTTCTTAATTAACCAGCAGGCCCCTGTGCTCTTTCACTACTGAGCAAGCCTGCTGTGTGCTGGGCTAAGTGGCAAGAGCCAGCAACCACACCGGTAGGAAGCATGGGACCCCAATCTGTCTGAGAGATACAGTTCAGTGGCACAGGGAGACAGTAGGGGATTTTCTGGTGGCTGGAATGGTCAGTGCTGTGAGGGACATGCAGGGAGGACAGGGAACTGTTCCCGAGACAGCGACCTTTAGACTTATGCTGGCAGAGCTTGGATGCCTCTGGAGCAGTCAGATTCAAGGACTGCTGTGCAAAGCCCCTGATGCACAGGAAACCTGTTTTATTGGAAGAGTTATGGGAACCTGAGTCCTGGTGAGGTGGGCAAGCCATAGGGTGTGGTCACATAAGTATCTGAAGCCCCAGGAGTCCCAGGAGTCCCAGCTACCCTCAGCCAACGTGTATAGGGAAGACCCCATTCCTTCTTGGGGGTCTTGCAGTCACTGTGGGCAGTTTATGTCTCCCTTGGCTTTCCTCACATCTCCCTGGAGGCTCCTGTATCTTTGCATACTTGTGCTGTTCCATAGCTGGGACCTTCCCTGACTTGTGACCTCAGGGCTCACCTGAGGCATTGGGCGGTGGTTCTGGGGATGGGCCCCCACAGCTGTAGAGTGCATTGTTATAGCACAGAACTTAGCACCTGGAAGACATTGGTGAATGAATGAATGAATGAACAAGTGAATGGCATCCTGGGCTGGATGCAGCATGATGATCAGAACTCCCAGATTAAAGTCCTCTGTTCCAACTCCCTCTGTGCTGGTGGGGAAACAGCAGGGCCACCGTGGAGTGAGAAAAGAGACTCACCCCACCTCCAGTGCTCAGCCAGTGTGCTTCCTGCTTCGTCTCCTGTCTCTACCCCCCAGTTAGCATATAAAATGGTAATGTTCTCATTTATTCTTTAAAAATTAATCTAAAAATATTTTATGCAGTGTCTCGATCACAGTTGGGAACTGTTTAATTAATCCCAAGTGGTGGGACACCAGACAGCCACTTTAATTGGTTACAATTCCTCTGGCCCACACGGCCTATTTTGAAGCTATCGTTCCCAGTCTGAAAGGTATTTCTGCAAGGGTTTGGGGCACTGTCCCTTCTACTAGCTTACTTGTATATCTGCCTCCAGGGCTTCTCTTTGTTGCTCCAGGGCCTTCCATTGGATTTACAACTTATGTAGCTATGAAGCCTCAAGTGTAACCCTAGGGGTTGGCCACCTGGTGTCACCTGACATTTGTTGGGGCCCAGATCTGAGTTGTGGGCTTCATTAAGATGAAGGAGAAGAGGCCCTACAGAAGAAGGAGCCAAAGTGTGACTTGCAGGTGTCCTCTAGGGGAGGGAGGCATGGGATTGTTGACAGGTATCCTTCAGAGGAGGGAGGCATGGAATGATTGGCAGGTGCCCTTCAGGGGAAGGAGGAGGCATGGGGTGATTGGCAGGTACCATCAAGGAAGAGAGCTTAGGTATAATTGGGAGGGAGACATGGGGTGGTTGGCAGGAATCTTCTAGGGGAGGGAAGTATGGAGTGGTTGGCCTGGCCATTACATATATCCAAGTATGTAAGCAGGAACACAGACTCCTGACCTAAACAGCTCCTCAAAGGAGACTATTTCAGTTACCCAGGGCTGTACAAAAGCAGCAGGTGTGGGGCTTCTACCACATTTGTTCTCTAACACTTCCCAAGTCAGCAGTGTAAGATGGAGGTGTGCCAGGGCTGCTCTTCCTGAGGCCCTAGGGAGGGCCTGTCCCCACTTCCCCACTCCTGCGGTTGCTGCCATCTTGGTGTTCTGGGCTTGTAGACACATCATTAGCACTCTCCCTTATCTTCCCATGGTTTGTCTCTGCCATGTGGGGTCTGTTCTAATAACTCTTTTTGACCTGGGCACTTCTGTCCCAAAATACAGCTATGTTCTGAGATGCTGGGATGAAGGCCTCACTCAGCACATAATTTGGGACTGTCTTAGTTAGCATTTTATTGTTGTGAAGAGACACCATGACCATGGCAACTCTTATAAAGGAAAACATTTAGTTGGGGCTGGCTTACAGCTCAGAGGTTTAGTACATTATCATCATGGTGGGAAACATGGCAGAATGCAGGCAGACATGGTGCTGGAGAGGAGCTGACAGTTCTACATCTGGATCACAAGGCAGCAGGAAGAGAGTGAGATTCTAGGCCTGGCTTGAGCTTCTGAAACCTCAAGGCCCGCCCCCAGTGACAAGCTTCCCCTAACAAGGCCACACCCCCTAATAGTGCCACTCCCTATGAGCCTATGGGGGCCATTTTCATTCAAACCACCACAGGAACACCCTTCAACACCTAAGAGACAGAGTTAAGAACCAGCTGACACCCTTACATATTTACCATTCCAGGGCTAGTTGACATCTTGGTGGAGGTCTCCTAAAGGCTATAGTAAAACCAGAGAGGCAGCCTCAAACTAAGACTGTCCTTGGGCTCCTGCTCACTTTGAGAGATCTGCCAGGCTCCACCTGAAAGCCCCTGTCTTCAGTGTCCCTTTGTGTACCCTAAGCATGTGCTGAGTCTGGAGGAAACAGGCAGTAATGCCTGAGCCCCACACTGCTAGTAAGAGATGGGGGGCTAGGACCCAAACTCAGGCCTGCACAACCTTCACTCCTCTGACCACACAGAGCTTTATTTTATGTGAGCCAGAATGTAGACAGGTCTCCCAGCATGAGTGTATATAGGGAGGCTGGGCTGTGGCCAGAGGCTGGGTGGGTCTCAGGATGCGAGAAACCGAGATAATCCCAGGCAAGTGGTCACAGCTAGTCGCTCCTGGTTGAGCAGGTCCTTAGCAAGTTCTGGGGTCATGTGGAGCTCAGAGTTTGAGGCACCAGATGTGGAAGAGACTTTAGTAAACTGGGTGACTGCTGTAGGCTCCACTGGGAGCCCTCCTTGGTAGCCATGACTAAGTCAGTTTCTTCCTGAGAGGAGTGTTTTGCTCCCAAAACCTCCATGATGGTAGCCTTCTAAGCTCTCTTTCAGGCCTGTGTACAAGGCAGAGGAAGGCTTAGATTAGAGGGCTAGGGGATTGGAGACATCGCACCTTCTCCAATTTCCCCACATGGGCATTGGGCGGCTTCCGTCTCCCAGTGGTGGTAACACAACTTCTGGAAAAGGAAAGCTCAGAGAGATCCAGGAACTTGTCCAAGTGGTCAGAATGGGCTCTGAGCCCACAGGGTAGTGACCTAGTGTGTGAGGTCACATGTTGTGCCGACCCCCAGAGGGCTCCTGGGAATTGACAACAGTGACTTAAGGGTTTCCTCAAGCTCTGGGCACCTCTTGTGCTGGGTGCTCTGAGACCTGCCTGGAACCCTGACAGGGTCTCAGTATACCACTGAGTGTGTGGATTCTGGGGACTGTCACTCACAAGCCAGTGCTACCCCCCAAAGCCTCAGCATCCTCCACTGCAGCAAGGGTCTAGATGTAGGATTGTCTTGCATGGTTAGAGAGAGGATTAAACAGTAGTGTCAAAGTTCAAGGGCCCAGGCAGGAGTCATGTCTGGTAACTGTCTGCTGCTGTAAGGATCATCCTCGACACTGGGCTGTCACCTGGTCAGGTAGAATGTGCTGCAGGTTCACTTGGAAAGCGGACCGGGTGGGCTTGGCCCAGTGTTCTCGGGGACTTCCTGGACTGAGTACACAGATGGCCTGAGCCTTCAGAAGAACAAATACCACATTCAGCCATTCAGAGCACACAAGGGAGGCAACTTTACACATGACTTATGACACTGTGTCCATGTCCTCCTTTAGAAAACACAAAGGAAGACTCTGAGAAGTACTCATCACATGTTTCAGGAGTCTCTATCTGAATGAACAGTCATGTTTGCTGTTCATGGGGCCTGTACCCCACTGACCAAACCCCTCCCTCCTCCTGGTGGGGCAGCATGGGGTTCTATAGTTAAGCAAGGCATGGTACCTCCACCCCTTTATGGACAGAGGGCCTCCCTCAGGTCATGCCCAGGCCTAGGAATGGGGACACTCAGCTTTTATGGGCCAGTGGGAGGTTGTAGAGGTGGGGCCTACCTTTTGTCACCACTGGAAAGGGGCTGAGCCTGGCTAGCTGGGTCTGAAAGCTCACTACAATCTCTAGAAAATTTCATCGGGACTGGAGCTGGGTAGAGTCAAGTGGGTTGCCTGTGTGTGTGTGTTCGCATGTGCATTCATGTGTGCCTGTCTGCGTGCATGCCTGCGTGTGTGCCTGTGTGTGTGATTCCTCAGGTGCCATCCACCTTGCTCGCAGGTTAGGCTAAAACTGGTTGGTCAGGTAACTCCAGGGATCTTCCTGCCTCCATCTCCCCGGTTCTGGGATTATAAGCATGTGCCATTGTGCCAGGCCTTTTAGTCTGGGTTTTGGGGGTTGAACTCAGGTCCTAATGCTTGTGAGGCAAGCACTTTACAGGTTGAGCTATCTCCCAAGACCCCCAATAGTGTCTTGTGCCCAAAGCCTAGGGTTCCAGCCTCCAGGAGCTGCTTCCTGGTCCCCAGTGAGAGTGGGCTCCTTGCTGCTCCAGGGACCGTGTGAATCTGGGCACTGCTCTTGTTGGTGCATTGGGAGTCACTGGAGCAGGACCCTTGCTCCATTTCCCACATGGCCTTACATATTCTGCAGCCAGTTCTAGGCCCCTCCAGCAAGCTTTCATTATTTGATGGAGGGAGCCCAGGAGCTGTAGTGCAGGCCAGGATCCATCCCGAGGCCTTAGAGATAGTGGGTGTGAAAGGGAAGTGAGGGTGCCCCTGGCAGGAACCTTGGGATGTGTGTTCCTGTGGCTAAGCCCAAGAAGGTAGTGGGTTTCTCTGGTCTTCCCTACCCTCAGGGTTTCTGCAGCCCTGGGAATGAGGCTTTCCTTATGAAGTGTTGTATACAGCAATCTGCCTTCAAGAATGTCCAACTGGCTAACTGGCTGCTCACATGGACGGCAATTATAACCATTGTCAACCTTCCCAGCTGTGGGCAAGAGACATGCTAATTGGATGTCTCCCATTGTAAGTCACAGTTGCCAAGGTTGAAGGAAGAAGCCAGTACCCTGAAGGTGGCGGATGCCCGTTTCCCTGGTGCCTGTGGAACTGCTGCCTTCACTGAGCAGCTCACAGCGCGCACGGATGAAAGGGCGTCAGGTGGCTGTGGGGCTACAAAAGGAACTGTGGTAAACTATGGCCCTGGTCCTGTAAGTGGAATAGTGCCCTTAAGAAGACTTGAGATGATGCTTGGCCTGCCTGGCTGTGTCTTTGCATACAGGGTGCTCTGTTGCTTTGGACTATGATGGGCGTGACTGTGGCCCCTGTACCTGGGGGTTTCTTTAAGCACACAGAACCTGGGGCACATGCAGCTGTGTACTTCATTGTCAGCCTGTGGTTGGTGCTGGAGGAGTCAGGTAGGCCCTTGGGACAGGCCTTCTGAGGGGTCACTTCCGGTCTGAGCCTCAACTTCCTCTATGTCAAGATGGGGTATGTAGTCCTCCATGTGGAGCTAGTGAGTGCTTACCTGGGCCTCTGGGTGGCGCTCCTATCAATTCCTACTCTTCTGCTTGCATAGGACAGCTGCCAGGGGCCAAGACTATGTGGGGCAAGTGCCAGCCTTCAGAACCCAGCATTGCTGTGGTTGCTTTCCAGCTGGGTGACCTTATTTGCCTGGTTATTAACTAGCCTGTCTCAGTTTCCCCATCTGGAAACCAGGATCATAGGGGGTCAAGAGGAAGTGCTGTGCTGGATGGGGAGGTGATACTTCACTGGATTGTTGGAAGGATGGAGGTAACACATAGCATATAGTAAGCACTCAGAACATGGGCCTCCCAACTTATGAAGTACCTGTGTGGAGGACAGACCAGCCTCATTGGGATGCTGAGATCTCTGAGTCAGATAGGACTTGTGCATGTGCAAGGATCCTGCCTTTGGGTCCTTGCTGACATGTCTTTGGATGATGGCTAGGAGGACACAGAAATTCTCTGTGGCCTGATGCTTGTTGCAGACGCCCAGAGTTCTTCTCCCAGACTCAAATGTAAGTATGGTTATGGGGAATGGATTCAGCTTGGCTGTAGATCCCTACTTGGCCCACCTATATGAAGGCAGGGCCACTAGTCATTTTGACTAAATTTACAACCAGGCCTTTGCTTCCTCCTTGCCCCTAGACCAAGGCTTGTCATTCAGGTCCATGAGAGCACCCCACCTGCAGAGTCTGGCCACAAGTCTTTCAGACACCAAGCAGCCATTCAGACATGGAGGGCTATGGCTTCCCAACAGGCCAGCCCAGGTACCCCACAGAACCTTCCAGAAATGAAAGAAAACAAGCCAACCTTCCCAGGCCTTTACTGCTGCTGGCCACTGATAGAAGGGAGTGTAGATAGAAGTCAAGGACCATGGCCTATCACAGCAGCAGGCCTGTGCCTTAGTTGCCTGGGTCCTCAGAACAAAGCCACCAGATGCCTTCCTTTGGCCGCTAAGAGTTACAAGCAGGTGAGGGACCTATCACTCCACTCACCAGGGGGAAAGCCCAGTGGTGAGAATGGGGACGAACACATGAGGGTGGTACTGTGTGTGACTTTGACCCACGAAGCCCATTCCAAACTGGGGCAGGAGATCAGGAGGAAAGGCCAGGATAGAGGGAGCAGGTTCATTTTTGGAAATGAGGCCTCGTTGGCAAAGCTAATCAAAACTTACAGAATCTGCCTCTATCTACCACTGCAGACAGACTCAGTGCTTATCCTCACAACCAACATATGGTCTTTCTCAAGGAGCAGGCAGGAGCAGAGGAGAATTTGGAAGCCTGAGCTGGGAGCCACCCAGACCCATGGCTCATTGATACCGTGGGAAGTAGATGTCATGACAGCCCCAAGCCTAGTTCTTGAAGCCCCTCCAAGCAGCTCTCAGCTCCCCAGTGAGGTTGTGGGTGGAGAGAGCCTAGCCTTTTCTTTCCCTTGTTGCTGGCTGTTTGCAGTGGATTTCCTTCCAGGGACTCGGATGGATGGGAGAGGGATAGGTGGGAATTTTACACTGTAATAAAAAAAAAATGTCGCCATACTGCACTGGAGACAGGCTTTCAAAGCAAGTCCCTGGGGCTGTGGAAGCTTGCTCCTGCGGGTTGACAGGAGGGTATTTATTTCTTCTTGGTGCCTGACTGAAAACTTAAAGCTTCACAATGCTGTGGCATGGGAAGATTGAGTGGCATCGAGCTCACAGACCCACACTGAGTGTAGAAAATATGGATTAGACATGATTTTAGGGCAGTGGGAGAGCACCAGCCTGCCTCTTTTTTACAGAATTATGTGTGCTGTTGGGAAAGTCTGCTGGGGCTTTGCTGGGAGCTGCATCAGTTAGCAGAGGATGACAGCACTCAGTAAGGGGGACTCAGGGTCTCTTGGCATCCCTTCCAATGTGCTGCAAGGCCCCATCAATGCTATTGGCTAGCAGGCTTATTTGAGGCAAGTCCTAAGATGTCTCCAGCCCACAGTTTTCAATTCTTGACTTACAGTGACCTTAAAAATGGATGAGCATGATGTTACTTTTCATCTTAAAATCTTGGAGTGATGGCTTGGTGTTCTTCAGGAATATCAGCAAAACCATAAGATCTCCAGTGGCCTAATTCAGTAGACCCAACCTGCCCTCTGACACTCTCCCCCTTCCCCTGCTCCAAGTTTGGGACATCTCCCCATCCATCCATCAATCCATCCATCATCTATCCATCCATCCATCCATCTATCCATTCATCATTTATCCATCCATCCATCTATCCATCCATCATCCATCCATCACTCATCCATCATCCATCCATCTATAATCCATCCATCCATCCATCCATACATACATACATACATACATACATCATCCAACTATCCATCCATCCATCATCCATCCATCCATCCTCTCTTACCTCTGATCTCCCTCTTGTTCCCTCCACATGTGTTGCTTTCTTCTTGCTCAGCTCTAGCCAGTCAGTCCAAATGGAACAGTCATTGAGTCTGTTGATAATCTCCAAAAATCAGCCTCTGTTTTCATTGATTTGTCTTTGTTCATCTTTTTTTTTTTCATCTTTGATATTTGTCTCTTCCTGCTGTGGGGTTTGTTCCTCTTCATGTGGCTTCTTTAGGTAGGCCTTGGTAGCTTAAGTTCATTCCTAAGATCCATCCCTAGGACTCACATGGTGAATTGAACTGAGTCCAGCAAGTTATCCTCTGACTTCCACACACATTGAAGTTGCACATCTCCCCCTCAGGGCTGCTGTGGCTGTATCCCAAACAATTCTGGGCTGCATTTCTCCTTCGGCTTCAGATAATTTCTAATTCACTCTTGGCTTCCTTCTTTGATATCTGGGTTATTTAGAAATCTTTTATTTTCAACTGCTCGAGGATTTCCCTAATTTCCTTTTGTTGCTAGTTCCTAATTTAGTTCTGTTATGGTTCAAGAGCATGGTGTGTGTGATTTAACTCTTTTAGATTGTTCTGCCCAGGGGACTGCTCCAGGTGTTCCTGTTGTTGAGAGAGTACTCTGTGAATGTCTGTCTGGTCCAGTTGGTTGATAATCTCAATCAGTTTTATATCCTTACTGATCTTCTGTCTAGCTGTTCTAATTATTATGGGAACTGCTAGTTGACAAGTTTTTTCCCCCTTTTGATTCTGTTCACTTTGCTTTTTGTGTTTGGGGATCGTGTTATTAGGCACACACATATTTGCAGTTACTGTATCTTTTTAAGGTGTGTTCTTCTCCTGAACATACCTTCTCCAGGCTGGATTTCCTGGACCTCTAGCTATGACTTTCCAAGAATTCTCACCTGTCTTTGTCATGAGGTCATGTCTAACCCTGTCAGGTTCTCTTGGCTAGCACCTAACATAGTGCTCCCCTCTTCCATGTAGTGAATCTTGTGATCAAATGTAATCTCACAGTCACGAGGGATAACATAGTAATAGTGGTTATTTTATTACATTTTAATTTATTAATTAGCCAGTTATTGTGTTTTGCTCACATGTGGAAGTCGGAGAACAGCTTTCCGGACTCAGTTCAGTTCGCCATGTGGGTCTTAGGGATGGATCTTAGGCTATCAGGCTTGGAACCACCACTTTATCTGAAGAGACATTGTACAAGCCTAATGTTGGTTATTTTAAAGGTAAGTGCAGAGCCCTGATATGCCATTTACATGGATTTTAACGTTATTGAATTGGAGAATGGACTTTCCCCCAGGGATGTTGTCAAAACAGCTCTTCCAAGTCTCCATGCTTGGAACCTCGGAGTCACCTGCCTGAGTCAGGGAATCTGCAGGAAGTAGGCACCTGCCTGAGGTGGATCCTGTCTGAAGTGGATTATCTGTCTGAGGTGGGTCACCTGTCTGAAGTAGAGCACCTGTAGGAGGCATTGCACCTACAGGTGGTGGGTCACCTGTGAGATAGGCACCTGTGCTTGTTCCAGTTCTGTTTTCTCTTGGATTTGGTTTGGTGACACAGCCCACCTGCTTTCCCACTTGGTCACGTGGATATGTTTGCGATGGACTCCCTAAGCTCTATTTGCACCAGATGTTGCCAATATAACTAAAGAAGACTAAAATAAAAAGCACCTATTAGGTGCCAGGTACTCTGCTGGGCCTTCTGTAAACCCATGTCAGCCTTTCTCTATCCAGTGACATTTACATATCCATTTGCAGATGAGGGACTTGAGGTCCAGGGAGTTTGGAATATTTGCCCAAGACCACACAACACTCATGTAACAGAGATGAACACTTCCTAGATTTCGGAAAGTTCCAGAAAATGTTTTAAAGCCCACTATTAATTCAGTTTCTTCATCCACCTGAGGGCTGAGGATACTACTCCCAGTGTGTGTGTGTGTGTGTGTGTGTGTGTTTGCGTGTTTGCGTGTTTGCCTTCTAGGTTAGAACTGCCTGGCCTTAAACCATGGTATCTAAAATGAGGAGAAACTCTGTAGTAACTATATTTTGAGGCAAATTAACCTTGATAAGCTCTTCAGTGTCGTGTATTAGACTATTTCCCTTAGTAATGCATTAAAACTGTCATTAAAACCTGGTATGACTCTGCACAATTAAGAGATTGCACATGATGTAAATTTCAATTCATGATCACAGTGTCTGCGCTAATAGATTTGCAATTAACACCCTCAAACCATACTGGTTCAAAAGGACAGCTTCCATGAATCTCTCTGAGTGAGCAGCAGCACCAGCCACCTGTGACGCATCGTGGGGACGGTTCCTGCAACGTCTAATGATTTCCCAAGATTAGCAGTGAAGAGGGATTAATTAAGAATGGTCCCTTGGTGGATCCAGGGGGAGGGGGTAGCTGCTGTGGGCAGCCTCTGGAGTCCCTGAGATTCCTAGGGAAGTGACTCCCCACAGACTACTGTCCTTTATTCTGCCCACCCTTCATTCTTCCATCCCCGCTGGCTTTCTAGCAAAAATTATGAAGCTGAAGTTCAGGCTGAACTTATATCATGAGAGAAAAGTGTTCTGTAAACTTGAAGAATAAGACTTCATAACGTCTGTTTATTGTGTTCTCACAAGTTGCCTTGTGTTGTCTACAGGTGACCTTCTCTGTGTTTATTCTGCCCTTCCTGTAGTGTGGCTCTGTGTCACCACTAATGGATGGGAAAACTGAGATCTAAATAATAAGCCCACATGGCTTGTTGGGAAGTGTTCCTGTGTGGGTCTCTAACATGTGTATTTCTGCTGTCCCACTGTGGGAAAGCTGCTGTTTTGGTGGGAAACACCTCACCTGGACAGAACATATTTTGCACCATGATCCAGGATGGTCTTTGGTTGCTGGAACTACAGATGTGCTCCACAGGTGAGCTGAAGGTCACCATTTTAATACTAATATGAAGACTATGTAGCTATGGGTAGAAAACTGGCTTCTCCTCCTTGGGAGTATCAGATGCCACACTCGGGATATCTGACCCTTTGTGTTGGGTTCTGTGCCTGAGTTCCAACAGATAGGCCACTCTGAGGACCATGCAGCATGACTGCGCGCGTGTGATTCCCATTGTCCAGCCCAGAGCCAGGTGCAGAGATTGCTAAATGGATGTTTCGGGGAGGGGTGCTCAGGTGTGATTCTGCAGGCTGGGGTGCAGGAAAGCAGCAGGTGTGTGGGAGTGAGGGTTTCCTGCCTGGCAGTGGCAGGGGCAGCGAGGAGCAGGCAGTAAAGGACTTTTACTAAGGCCCCTTGGCAGCCTTTCTAATAAAATACCACCAGTCATAATTGCTCTTTTAAATCAGCTATGAATAACTCCCGACTATTAATTGCTGCTGTAATGGCTGAGCTCCCTGGCAGAGTCAGGCTTACTTTGGAGTACACCCCAGGCGCAGTTCCTTCAACCGCGCTCATTTTACATGTTCTCTGCAAGCTCCAAACATGTGCAGTGCACATGTATACCCTTGATATGCTGTCTTTGGCACCATGGATAGGGAAGTGCTAGAGTGGCCTCCTAGGGTGTGTGTGTGTGTGTGTGTGTGTGTGTACATATATGCATGTATGTATGTATGTGTGTGTTCATGGCTAATATTTACAAATCAGGGTTCTGTGTCACTGTGCCAAAAGCTGGTGACTCTAACACACAAGCAGACAGACCCCGGGCCTGTTGGAATTACGTTGTAACCATTGCTCTTAGCTTTTCATTGTGTCTAACCCTTTGGCTAGCCAAGCCCCCAGTGCTCTGCTACTGGGGTCACAGTCACCCTGCCCCTCCTCTGTGCAGTTGTGAGCACAGAACAGCTTGTTTGCTGTTTCCTGACACATTCTCCTGATGTAGCAGCTAAGAGGCATTCCCAAAATGGAGCATGTATTAAGCCAGCACTGGGGTGACCATCATCCGTCGCTTGACTATAACCCTTAGAGCTGGCACCACCTCTCTCGGCTCCTCTTCCACCTTCCCCACCTTCACTCCTGCTTTGTCTCCATGTTCCAGCCCCCTTCTCTGTCCTTTCCTCTCATGTCTTTTGGACTGGCTTATTTGTCCCCTTTATTTCTGCCTACCCGACTCTCTTGTTGAATAGGCTCTGAGTCACAGTACTGTAACCAGGACTTGCTGGAGAGGATCTGTGGGACACACAGGGAGGGACAGTCCATGTTTCTCTGCAGAGTCAATGTCCTGATTAGTTTTAATTGTCGACATGTCACACCTAGAGTCACCCGAGAAGGGAGTCTCAGTTGAGGGATTTCCCAGATCAGACTGTCTTTGGGGTATTGCCTTGTTAATTACTGTAAAAGGGTTTGGCCACTGTGGGAAGTACCATTCCCTGGGCAGAGATGGTCCTTGGTTGCATAAGAGAGCTAGCTAAGCATGAACCCATTAATGAGTCAGTAAGCAGGCAGTGTTCTCCCATGGTTTCTGTTCAAGTTTCTGCTTGAGTTCTTGCCCTGTCCTCCCACAAAGACGGACTGTGACCTGGAATTGTGAGCTGAGATGAACTCTTCTCCCCTAAATCGCTTGTGGTCAGGGTGTTTTATCACAGCATCAGAAAGGAAACCCACCCAAACTCCCTACCTACTCATCTGTTCACCGTCTGTCTTCTACTCACCTGTTACCTACATATCCCCATCATCTGCTCACTTAACCAGTCATTTATCTGCTCACTGCTTATTACTACCCACTGTGCTGAGAGTTTTTGTTTCTTAAAAAAAAAAGACCCAGTTGTGAATGTTTTTGTTTTAATCCCAGGTGTGGGATAAGGGGCTGCTTCAGTTTGTCCACAGCTGTTAACTATGATTGTCTCATGTACTAGCAGAGGTGTGGTTTAGCCAGATGCAGATAGTTTAATTCTGAACACTCTGGAGAGAGTATAAATGCCAGAACCCAGAGACAGAGAAGCTCGGAGAAAGAAGAGGGCACTCTGAAGAAGGAAATGGTTGCTGCTTCCCTGGAGCTGTTGCTGGTTCGTCCTGCTGCTGGTTTATCTTTCTGCTGTGTTTGCTGTTGCAGGTTTGCTGGATTGCTGGATATACTGATGACTGAGATTGGTATTGCCCCAAAGAATTCAAAGACACTAATGAGCAGGAAGTAGTCAAAAAGACCTATGTCCCTTTCCCTACTAACCTTCTTTCTCTCCCACCTAGTGTTGGGGAGTTGGAAGGAATAAGGGTTGGAAGGGAGATAGAGATGTTTAAGAACGCAATAAAATAGAAAAAAACTTATATGCCAACAACTCATATGTTTTTCCACCCATTCATCACCCACCCACTCACCCACCCACCCACCCATCCATCCATCCATCAGCCCATCCACATACCCATCTATTCACCCACCCCTCTATGCACCCATGTACCCATCCATCTAGCTACCCACTCTTCCACAAGCCCTTCCTTTTTCTTTCCTTCCCCACCTCTACCACACACAATCACTCTCCCATCTAGCCCCCAATCATCCAACAGCCAGTTCATCCACTTGCCGTTCATATACCTACTCATGCATATAGTCACCTGACCTCTACCAGCCCACCCCTCCCTTCCTCTCGACATCTGCCATATTCAACCACTGTTCCACACACCCCAACTCATCTCCACATCCCCACAGCCACCCAACATTGCCCGAGCACCTGCTAGGAGCAAGGTGCTGTGGATTCAGTGATGATGTCTGGGGTGGGGTCATTGTTTCTTCTGGATTCTCAGCCATCATTGTTTTAAATGTTCAGTGTGAATGGAACTCTGTCTGCCTCATCAGATGTGGGGTACCTCTAAAGCTGGGCCAGGCCTTTATCCCCTCACCCCATTGCAGAGGTGACAGCTTGTGGTGCACCATAGTTTGGGTGACTTGGTGCCATATCTTAGCTATTCAGTTTTTATGTGACCTTCAGTTTTATGTAGCCCCATATACAGCATGGGTCCAAGGTGGGGCTGGGACCCTCTCCGTCTCCTGGTTCCACTTCTGATGTTCTCCTGTGCAGCTGTGAGCTAGGGGTTGGCATAGCTTCAGGGATTTCTCCTGGGATTAGATTATGGGGAGAAGCCAGTGGTGGGTTTTACAGTATGTGCCCGAGGCCGTGAAAGTCTGTGCTACCTCTGCATTAACCTGGGCTCAGTGTTGCATCCATCAGTGAGTCAGGGGCAGATGAGCATGTTGTGTCCTTAGGGCCACATCAGAGACTCACAGTTGCCCCAGTGCGAATGACAGGAAGGGCTTCCTTAGGGAACTATGGATGGAAACATCTTCAATCCAGGGCTCACAAGTTTCATTTCACAAACAAAACTAGGGCACAGTCAAAGTCCTTATCATCCCAATGTGCAGAATGCTGAAGGTCTGTGGGTGCTTATCTTTAGGACTGTGGCTCCTTGGATTCTTTGTGGGCCAAGACAGGCATGAGAGTCACCGCTTGACCTCCTTTTTTGTTTTGGGGAATGACTGAGACATTCAGCCTTTTGCCCAGCCCGTTGAGTCTGTGGTCACTCTCCTCCATTCCAGAGCCCATCATCCACTGCCAACATGGAAGAACGGTACTTGCTGTGATAGTCCTGTTGGGAAGGGGGTGGAGAGGGCATCATCCAATAGTAAGGGACCTAAGTATGCAGCTACCAACTGGCAAAGGCCTGACCTTCAAAACAAGGTGTTCCACAGGTGTAGAGGCAGGGTGCTAGGTTGTAACCATGGCACCTTACCTGGCAGCTACAGTGTGAGTTGGAACTTGGTGGGCCTGGCAGGGCTGTGGACAGGACCCTGGTTGGCTATGAGGATCATGTGTATCTCAGCCTCGCCAGTGTGAGCACTCCTAGAGGGACACTTGCAGGGGCTTTGGATGTCTGCCCCTGGTCCAGCACAAGGCTCAGTGATCTCAAGGTCAAAGGGTCATAGCCACATGCCTCCAGGCCTACCACAAGGGCTCCTAGCAGAAGCTGGAAGGGGCTGCAGGAGGACCTGGGGCTGGCAGAGCCTCTGGGAGCTGGAAGTGGGTGAAGAGGTGGAGCCCAGCAGGACGCTGCTGGGGTGGCTGACACAAATCCAAGTGTCATTGTCAGGATGTTGGGCAGGGAGTGTCCCATTGGCAGTGCGCCTGTTCTGGAAGGGTCTCCTTCCTGAACTCTCCTGTGAAGACACCTGCAGCTTGCCCATGACAGTCATCTCTGCTTCCTTCATGCAGTCCCACCCTAAGTACCCAGCGTGCTCGTTTCACTCCTGGAATCTGTGATTTCCAGGGTCCATAGGCCCTCTTTCTCAATGGAGCCATATCTGGCACCAGTTCTGGGCCTCATTGCTAACATGATTTGAAGTCCTCTCCTTATGCCCCTGCTGCATTAGGGAACTCTTGGGAGGAACCTCACAGTCCCACATGAGCAGAGGGCAGAGGCTGCCCTGCCCTGACTTGGGGTGTGGACAGGCAGCAACTGAGGCTCTGGGGGCAGCAAGTCACACCTGCCCTTGACCTGGGCATGCAACCTGCTACAGTCAGGGAGACCCAACTCTGTTCTGTGACCTCCATAAAGATCTAAAAGGAAGACCAGGAGCTTTACAAGCTGGGGCAGAAAAGGGTCATGCACAGATTAAAGGAGAGAGCTTGCCCAGTACCAGCTGAGAAAGCGGCAGGGTGAGGAAGGGAGGAGAAAAAACCCTGTGGACAGCAGCTGGGGCCTCAGGTTGCAATCCCGACAAGCTACTGATTCCTTTTCCTGTGTGCTAGGAGGCGTTGCCAGGCACCTCTTACATTTCATAATGACGCAGCTTTTAGCATTGCTTTCCGGATCTCAATCTCATTATTTGTTTCCAAACAATATAAAAAGTGATAGAAAAACACTTACAGGTTTAAAAAAAAATTACATTCTTCTGACAGTACCAGATCCACAGACAGGTCCCCAGAACGGTGCTTCTGTCTGTTAACGTAATTCTGGACTTGGCATGTATTCTGGACTCAGGAGAGGAGCTTAAGCCAGGTCCCCACACTGACGCCCTCCCCAGCTGCCTTTGCCATCCCCACAGGATTTGCAGGTTCTGGCGCATGGTGTCCTCATCCCTCCCCTGGCTCAAGACACATCCCACTAGCTTGAGGCCATCTTAGAGCCCTTTGAAACAAACAGTTCTGACACATTTCATACTCGCTAGTGGAGGCTGCTCACTGAAAGGCCCCATGTTAAGGACCAAGCCTGAGTCTAACTGTTAATCTCCTTATTCCTGTTCCAACCAGGGCCTGGGGCTGGTGGGTGGGGCCCCTGCAGTGTTGAAGTTGAACCCAGGTGCCTTTCCCTTGTGATGCTGACATCCCTGGCACTCTGGAGACCCTCATTCTGCGCATGTGGATGGGTCAGCGAGGGAGGTTAGCAAGGAGGTAAAAGATGGAATGGATGGCTGCCATAAGCCTTGATGACTAGGCCTCAGAAAGCACAGAGCCCAGGGCTAGGTGGTAGACCATCAAACTGAACTTTGGGAGGCTGGGAAATGCCATGTGTTTGCCAGTCCAGGAGGACAGGAGACAACCTTAGCTGAATATTTAGTATTTCTGCTATTGGCTCCTGTCTATCACTCCTATCCGAAAGAGATTGGAAAGCCAGGACCCACCCCTGCATGACTCTGCCCTCTGCCCCCCAACTCCCAAGTATGCTGCTGCCTCAGGGCCTTTGCAATTTCTCATGTTGCCTGGACCATTGTCCCAACAGGGCTGGCTTCTTCCTGTCCTTCAGGTCTTGCTCCTCTTCAGAGAGGACCTTCTCATCCAATAGCCTGAAAAACACCTGTTCTTGACCCTTGGGGACACTCACCCAAAGACCCTGCTCTGTTAATTCTTTCCCCACAGCATGACATTCTCCACTATAATGTGTGCTTTGCTGATTGGTTGCTTGATTGTCTTCTTGGCCCCACTATAACAAAATACAAGAGACTGGGTAGCTTAAACAACAGAAAGTTCTCTCTTATAGTTGTTGAGAGTGGACATTCAAGCTCAAGGTGGCTACTGACTTTCTGGGCTGGTGAAGGCTCTCAGGCTTGCTGGCCCCCACGTTGCTCCTGCATTCTGACAGGGTCTTACATGGTGTGGGCATGGAGAGAGCCCCCTCCTTTTCCCATAAGGGTCACATCTTCATGGCCAACAGCTAAATTAATTACCTTTCAAAGGTCCCACCTTCAGATACCACTGCATTTAGAATGAGGGCTTCAGCATAGGGACGGGGCAAGTCTTTGTGCATAGCAGCTCCTTTGTGCCTGGGATAGCATCAGCTCATGGGGCAGGGACCCCATGTGTCCCTGCAAAGCTCTGTCTCTGGGGATCAACAGTGATCTAATACATGATAATGATTTGCTGAGTGAGTGTATTGATGAGTGAATGATCTAGAATCTCTATAGAGGCCTCAGCATGCCCAGAGCCTGGGCTCACCCTGCAGCAACTGCTGGCCACCTGCTCTCTGCACAAATGTGGCAAGCACCGTGCCACACATTCATTTTATGTCCATTTCTCATCTTCCTGATGGAGTGAACAGTGCTCAGAACACCAGTGTGCACGCAGATGAGGAACTGGTGTGGAGAAGAGAGGTGGCCTTACAGAAGATCCTGGGGCCCAGTGTGTCTCCTAAGCCTGTGACCTAAAGCAAACAGACCTGCCAGTTCTCTTCAGTTTCCCAGTTAGCACAAGCACTAATTAGATTGGCAACTGCTAGCTTCTGAGTCCCTGGTGGGAAGCAGGCTCTTCCTCATGAAGGGAAAACAGAAGGACCACCCTCCCTGGTCCTCAGAGTTTAACAGAAACCATGTCAGCTAATGGAGCATATGTTGGTGAACCTGGGCTGGTGAGCATGTAGCACAGAGATGGTGTGCCTGCAAGTTATGGAGTAAGGCCTGGTTCTGAGGAGGAACATAAAACATACTGCTCACTCATGCTGCTGTTCTCTACTGTAGAGAATGATGGATGATGATAGAGTGATGCAGTGATGGTGGAGCGATGATGCAGTGATGGAAGGACAATAGAGTGGTGATGCAGTGCTGATATAGTGACGATGCAATGTTGGGGGGATGATGCAGTGATGGAGTCATAGTGGCATGATAGAATGATGGTGT
>CAJQZJ010037406.1:47255-77698 GCA_907164525.1 Lophiomys imhausi | reverse complement strand
TCCTGGGTTGATCTGAGCACTCCCATTAACTCAGTTGCAAGTGAAGAAACTTGGAAGGCCCCAAAGCCACACTGCAGAGAGACTGACCCTGAGAAGAAGGTCCCTGTGTGCTAATTGTGGCTAGAATCCCACATCACAGAGATGATGTTGAGATGAGAGGAATGAACCATTCTGTCTACACCCCTGAGCCCCAGAGGCCTGCCTTCCTCTTCACTCAGGTTGTGTTCAGCCATTTGAGGGGGGAGCCCCACTGTGCATGTCCCCACCCACAGTGAATGGTCCTGGCAAGTCACAGAGCAGCTTTCACTTCAGTGTCCGCTGAGAGTGGAAGGTGCTGGGAATAGCAAGTGAGTTGGGAGTGTAAGTTGACTGACTCCTGGGCAGGCTTCCGTATCTTCCCTGGCGGATGGAGGTGGCAGGTATCCCATCCAGCAGTGAGTCTTCAGGTTTTAGTACTACACTGTTCAGGTCTCTGGGGTCCTGATCTGTTGCTCTCATCTATCAAGTCCTGAGAACCTCCCAGCCTCCAGCACACAGGCTATGGTGAACTATCCCAGATGCAGCTGCTGCAGAGCCCCAGTGGACGCCTCCACTGACCTGGTACTGCTTTCACGGCATCGCCAGGGAGGGGTTGTCCTTTTGGGAGCAAGCAGTTTTGAGGCTCAGACCCAAAAACTCAGGCTTGGGTTCCAGGAGCTGGCAGAGTGATATTTCCCAGGGGCCATGGATCACTCTCTCTGGATATAGCTAGTTGGGCATGGAGCTCGTTGATTGCTCTGCCCCTGGAGAAGAAGGGTCCCTGTGTGACTCTCAGCTCTGTGGAGGATGACATTACTCATCACGTCAGGGTTTCCCTCAGGAAGTCAGCGTAGGACAGAGGCTCCAACCCAGACACAGTGCTGCATGTCTGTCATGCTGAAGGCTTGAGACTCTTCAAGGGAGTCACTGCCTCAGCCTGGAGCAGCAGGCTGAGGTCAAGCAAGCCAGGGCTGATCCTCTCCCTGTGTGTGTGTCCTCTGTTTGTGTATGTCCTGGTTTCTTCTGACTCCATTCAGACTAGATGAGGACCATCCTAGTGATGTCACTTTATCTTAACCCCAAGACCCATTCTAAAGTCCTAGGGGGGACTTGCATACAAAGACTGGGGAGACAGCACAGCTGATGGCAGTTACTGACAAAATGTAGGATCTCCGGTTTCTGGGTGCGGACAAGGGTTCTTTAGACAAACTGGAAGGTGCAGTGGGATAGGGCGTGATATCATCAAGTCCTGCCCACTGTGCTAAAGGCCTTTTTGCTCCCAACGAACTGTGGCTGGTTCCCTTTGAGATAGCAGTTGAAGATTCATGTTCTTGGGTCCAAAGACTATGGATTCATTCAAGATGCCCTATGAACTGGTGGGAGACCATCCACAAGTCACGGGTCTCTGTGAGGCCACATTGAAGCTTCACCATTGCTCGTGCACCCCTCAAGTTACGGCAGCCTCCCCAGAGCCTATACTGTCTGAAGTAGACCAGGGCCTGGGGCATAGTGAGCACACAACAGGCCATTGTCGTTAGCAGTGACAGCATGTTCAGGCCCCAGGGTGGGATGAAAGTCAAGAGCATACAACTCAGCTTCCAGGTGCCCCACACCTCCTGAGGATTGTCCAGTGAGCTGTGTCTGCAGGTCTCCTCCAGCACCCACAAACTCTAGGCTCTACAGATGGCAATTTATTTTTAGGACAAGCCACTCAGGACGTGGGCTCAGGCTGCCTAGCTTGTTTAATTGCCTTTGTGGAAGCAGAGGCTGTCACAGGATCTAAAAATACTCAGTCCACTTCCTTGTCTGTGTTCCCACATTGGAAGGCTCTGTGGTATTTCTAAAAGGCTGAGCCAGAGGATTCCTATGGCTGGCAGAAACACCTCTGGCTTTGACCTCTGCCAGTCACCATGGGAGCCTCATTCTGCGGGAATGGATTTACTTTCCTGTTGAGCATACTCCATTTATGGCTGTAGACATCAATGTAACTGGGATAGAAACTGGGTCAATGGGATGAAAAATAAATTGCTCTTTAACCCGAGGGAGACAGATGGGCCCCAATGGACAACTTCTACCACTCCTCTCACATCAAGATGGTGTCCCCAGGGTCTTGTACTGTGGCAGGTAAGATGGTCCCATCTGGTAGCTGATGGACCATCAGAGAGATACCCGATATTGCACATGTTACCCAGATAGGGGGCCAGGCAACACTAGCAGTACAGATTGGTGACTGCAGTTGCAAGAGCTGTGCAATGGCCACGGCACCGCTCCAGTGGGCACACCATTTCAATGACTCCTCACAGTGTTTTATTTCAACCTACACTCGTGAGGTATGTAATTATCTTTTTAATATTCTCACCGTTAATTGACTATTAAATGTCACTGATCTGCCTGCTGTGAGCCTGGCAGGAGACAAGGCCACCCTGACAATGTCAGTTCAGGATTTCTTTACAGACCTGCCACACCATCTTGTAGGTCTTACAGGTGACTAAGAAAGGTGAGACATGCCACAGGTATCCCAGAGGGATAGCAGTGTGCAGGAAGTCCGATGCTTCTTGACATGCCCCCCCCCCCCCCACTGGTCCTGAACAGCACCCTGATGGATCTCATTTCCAGATCTTTGCTGGGCTCATACCACCCTGGGTCACCTTTATGATTCCCAAGTTCCAGGTGGGCCTTGTGTGCTCCTGTATAGCTACCATTATTGCCCTCAGGACAACATCAAAGGCCTAGACTGCAGCCAGTCTTTGTTTCACTCTTTTCTCTTCCTCTCTCTCCTTCATCTTCCTCTGAAAACCTACCTGATCAGTGTCCCATCTCAGGGCAGAATGACACTTCCTTGTCCAGCACCAGCCTCCTAGAGGCCATAGACAATGCTGTCTTCTCTGTGCTAAGATCTGAGGAGTGAAGTTGTTGCCCATTCAGGGTATCATGGTAGCCCAGCAGCTAAGCAGTAAGAGGATGTGTACATGGGAACCCGGGTTTATGAACCTTGGATCTGAGATCAGAGTCCTAAGGGATAAATGAGAGCTATTGGTTTCTGGGCCCATGAACAGGATGTTGCAAGAACCCCATGCTGAGAGTCACTCCTCTTCTGTGGGCCTTTTCTGCTTTTGTCCTTGAAGGAGGAACTTAGGTAGGCATTCAGTGATACATGATATGGGTGTGGAGCAGTACTGGTTGGCAGGGCTGTGTGAACAGCTCTATGTCTATTGTTGGATGGTGCTGGGCCACTTGTGGTTCTTGGCACCTGGTTCCATAGGTACTGGTGGGCATTCAGTGTGTGGTCTCCTGACTGGCTCCCAAGGCTGCTGTACAGCAGATGAAGGATGAGGACCCTGGAGCCCAGGAAGCTGGCGGTGGAGCAGTGCAGCCGGGAGGGATTGTGTTTGCCCGGGGCGTAGATGCTCTTAGGAACCCCTATTGACATCTCCCAGTTGTCAGTCTTAAAACCTCAGAGCTTTGTCTTATGGGTCACTTTTTCTGGGGACTTACGTGTTCTGTCTGGATCTGATGTTTCTTTCTTTGTTCTCTGACAATGGGGCTTGTGACCCTCTCCAGGCTTCTGGCAGCTCCTACTCTCCCCAGGAACTCAGAGTCAGCTGGTCTTGGCAGGAACCTTGGTGGCTGCCTGATCTGAGAGCTGTGGGCCTGGTCGAGTACAACAGTGAGTCAGTCACACAGTGCTCACCTCAAACCCTCAGCCTTGGCCTTCCTGTGATCTCATGGGTATGTGTCTGTAAAGGTCGGAGGGCAATGGCTGTGTTTGGGGCTAGTGTCAGGTACATCTCTCCATTGTGTTTCTGGAGCGAGTTCACTCATGCCTTCCTATACTCATAAGGATATGAGTCCTGAGCAACTCAGCAATCAAGCATCTGGCTTCCTTTTCTGTTTCCTGCTTGAATAATCCGGGTGCTTGGCCCATAGAGGCTGATGGGAGTGTGTGTGTGCTGACTCTCTGGAGCCTCCTGGCTCCTTTGGTCTGCTTCTGACACCTTCACTGAGTCTCTTTGACTCTTTGGAAGACTGAGAGCACAGCTCCTAGCCAGTTCTGTGTCTGATCTGTCCCATTTCTATGGTTTCTGTGCCCAGATTCTGGATCCTTCTGCAACTCCAGCTCCCAGGTAGCACACTAGTTAGCAGGCCTTCTGCCTCTTTTTTCCTGAATGTTTTTATCCAACTCTTATCACAGCCCCTCCTTCAGCCCTCCCCACGTATTCCCCATCAGCAGCTTCATAATTTAGTGAACGAAATACATAATTTGGAGGGAACTTCATTAGGCTTGATTGTACTACATGGATGCCAAGTGGGTTTTAAAACGATGATCGATTATGAGTTTCCTCATGGAAATATCATCAACATAATGGCTTTGAAAATGCATCCGTGTCTCCGGTGACTGCTGCCCCTATTAATGTCACCCCTTGTCAAGGAGAGAGGTGTTCTCGTTACAAAGTGAACGCCTACAGCTGTTACCCAAATTAGCAGCGCCTCTTCCAGAGCACGCATGGCAGACAGGCCTGCTGCCATGCTGAAGGAGGGCACATAGCTCTTGTCCCACAGTCTGACATGGGCTGGACGATGGAAGGGTGGTGGCTCCTGTCTCAGTCATGATAATCCCTGGGAACTGGTTATACGAATAACAGTTGTTTATAAAGTGAAAACTGCAAGCCTGCTTGCCTGATTCTAACACCACAGGAGACACGTTCTTACAAGTCAGCAGCTTTAAGGCTCCAACCAGCCTGTCCTTCCCACAGTGGCTGAGGGACCAGAGAGTGCAGAGAACCCATGGGTGGAGGTTGGTCCCACAGTGCTAGCTTCCGTGCTGGACCAGAGCAGATGCAGGGACACAGATAGATGCTGGCAGAGAGCAGCGCCTGCAGCCTTGCCTAGAAGTTGCCTCTGCATCTTTTCATGGTGTTGAGGTAGTTTTGGGAAACTCATGGCCCCTTCTCATCTGTCTGATGTGTCAGCAACAAAGGAGTTCAGACCTGCAGGCAGACACCTGAGTTAGCTGACCCTGTCCTCATCTGTCCTCATCTGGGATCTTGAGTTTCATGGTTAATTTCTGTTTTTGACTTGAATAGATTAAGAATCACCTAGGGCTGGGCGGTGGTGGCGCACGCCTTTAATCCCAGCACTTGGGAGGCAGAGGTAGGCGGATCTCTGTGAGTTCGAGGCCAGCCTGGTCTATAAAGCGAGTCCAGGACAGCCAGAGCTGTTATACAGAGAAACCCTGTCTCGAAAAACCAAAAAAAAAAAAAAAAAAAAAAAGAATCACCTAGGATATTAGTGAAGTGCACCTTTGGGTGCAGTTGTGAGTGTGTATCCAGGGAGGGCTATATATGGGTGGCCCTCGCTCATGGGCTTGGGACCCAGAAGGAATAAAGAAGAAAGGAAGACAGCTGAGTGCCAGTACCCCACCCCACTTTTCAGCTTCTACATCTGTGTAGATGTGAGCAGGCAGCCTCATGCTGCCAGAGATAGGAGCTGGTCCCACAGCTATGTCTTCCCCACTGTGGGGGAGTATACCTCCTGAGCCATGAGACAACATCAACCCTTTCCTTTCAGCTGCTGCTTGTCAGATATTTGTTCACAGTGAAAAGGGAAGTAAATGATAGATTCAGTGAGGAGGATGGAATGTGGAGGGACAGAGGGAGCCATGTGTGCAAAGATGGGTCCATGACAAAATCCCCTGTTTCTCTAGTATCTATCTGCAGCTACAGCACCTCTGATTGCCCACCTCAGTCTGGAAACTAAGAATGTGGCATCATAACGGGTGAGCTGTGATGCTTGCTAGGGAAATGGTGCCCCTGGCTAACACCCTCTCGATCAGCTGTCTCCCGTTTCTTTATACCTCTTCCAAGCAGATTTCATTGCCCTAGAGGAAGAGCTGACATTCCAACTTCAGGCCTTGGAAAAGCTACCACCAGCCTTCTCTGACAGATTTGATTTTTCATACAGAAATGCAGAGTTGTTGATAGGATTTACTGAGCAATGACTCAACCTCTCTAGCCATTGACCAATTTCTGGGCACCTAGAGCAGCCATGTCTATACTGTAGCCTGGATATAGGGTCGAAGAGGGCATGCCTCTGAGAAGCCACATTTCCCAGCACAGGCTGACCTCAGGGGATGACCTCTCCCAGTGTAGAGTGTGTTATCTTATGGTATGCTTTAACACACTCTACCCAGTGGTTATGCTAACCACCTCTGCCATCCCATCACCACAAATATCAGCATCACTATCACCATCACCATAATATACCACCGCCATCACTATAAACTCCATCACCAGCACTCTCATCAACCACCATAACTATCACCACCACCATTAACATTATACACAACCACTATCGTCATAGACTCTGTCACCACCACCACCACGGCCTCTATCATCTCCTTCAACAGCATTAACACTATCACCACCGTTATCACCATCACTACCACCATTCTCATCATCATCAAGATTATCAATATCATCACCTGTTATTACCACCATCACCACTACTATCACCAGTACCACTGTTAACACCACTACCAATTGACCATGAACACCACTGTTACCACCATTACCATCTCTGCCATCCTCACAATCATTTCCACCACCAACACCATCATCGCCACCACCAATACCATCACCATCAACAATGTCATGTCAACCTGACTATTACTAGCACCATCACTGCCATCAATACCATCAGTATTGCCACTATCAACATCATCACCATCAACAATGTCACTGTCATCACCACCACCCCCCACTACCACCCCCCACTACCACCACAACCACTACCACCACCCCCACTACCACCACCCCCACTACCACCCCCATCATTACTATCAGAAAATCTCTATCACTACCACTATCACACTGTGAATGGTCATTAAAACAGTTATGATCAGTTGTTCTAGCAAAGATCAGAGTCTGGTGGGAGCCAGGGTTAGAGCTCTGCCAGCTGTAATGGCATCAGTGGGTCCTGGAAGGGGGTTAGCTTGATTTACCTTTTGGAATAATAGTTCTGGTGCAGAATGGCAGGCAGAAGGGACTCCCACATGTTCCTGATGACCATGCCAAGTGGTTTTTGTGGTCCTTGTGAGACAGAGAGGCCCTTCTGGAGTGGAATGCAAGGTGCATGTGAACAGGAGAGGGCACAGGACAGGGGGAACCCCACTGTGGGGTTGTGGGAAGAGCATGTCAAGGGGATCGAGGGTCTGTTGGGAGGAGAGACAGGTAGGCTACAGGCTGAGATGGATGCTTGGTCCTCAGCAGAGTTTGGGGCCAGGTGTCATCTTGGTGACATTCCACTTTTGATGTGGGAGGTCAGTGATTCTCCATAGCCATAGTGATTTCACACAAGGATCTTGGTACATAAGACAAGATATGGAATGTTATGGGAGATAGCTGCTTGCATGCCTTGCAGCACTGGGCACACAAGAATCTGCCATTCCTGGAACCTTCATGTGGCAGGCTGTAAGCTGCTGAGTCCTGCACCTGGGTTTGTGGTTGTGCCTCCCACCAGAGTCACTCTAATGAGAAAAGCAACACATGCACTTCACAGACATCCCAGGAAAAGGGACCAGTCATATTCTTGGGAGAGTGTCATATCAATTCACAGTCAACCCTTCTGTCTCACTTGGCAAGGACCAGGGTCATCATTGCTAGGATTGTGCCTTCCCTACCCCTACCATTGAGGCTTAACATCAGTATAATAAGCCCAGAAGCTGATCAGTGTGGCTTGGCATCTCCAGGTACGGGATGTGGGTGAGCTTCCTTATTCTGGTTGTCACGGCAGGAGCAGGAGCATAGCTACACAGCTGTATGTCAGGGCCACAGAAGCTGGTCAGGCAGAGTGAGTAGGAGGTACCCACGACCCCTGTTCCCTCCTCAGTCATCTGTAGATGGGTAAGGGAAGGCCAGGAGGCTTCTGGCACTTTCTCTGCTTTCTCCCCTCCCTTGCTTTCCTGGCCCCGTATCTCTTAACTTTCACCCCCTATTTTCCCTGTGTGGACAGCACTAACCTACTCTAGGTTTTAGCTGGTGACTATAGTCCAGTCAGACCTCTGAGGACCATATGGCCTCGTCGCCTCAAGCATGGTTTGGTCTACGCATCCATCCTTCCTGCCCTGATTCCTGATGACTTAAGACATCCCTTGTAGAGCCAGGTCTTCTCACCTGGTACCATTAATAGGCCTTACCAAGAGGTGGATTGTGTGTGTGTGTTTGTGTGCGTGTGGTATCTGCCCTGAAAAGAATCAGGCAGCCCTTGGGGCAGAGGCCTGTCCGTTTGTCCTTTCCTGTGTTTCTGGCAGAACTGGGTACACTGGAAGGGTTCAGGAGTTGGTCACATTAACGAGTTCCTTTCCTCCATTGTCCCACCATCTCTCTTTTCAGCATCCTATTGGGTAACCTTTCAGATGAGCCTCCATTGAGAAAGGAAGTGAGTAAGTCCATGGGGTCCATGGGCAAGTTAAATGGGAGCCTGTCTTGGCCAGAGTCATGGACGTGTTTTCAGAGACAGGAGTACTTCAGTGTGTTGAAGTTCCTAGTCAGGACTCCAGAAGCAATGGTGAGGCCCTCCTAGTACCTTCTAAGAGGACAGGCTCGAAGGGCAGCTAGGAGATGGCAATGTTATCACCTCAGCTGTGTTAATGGAGGTTTTTCTGTAAGGGAGGGTTAATTTCAATGTATTTGATACTGACTTGACTGTTGAGGCAAAGCCACCATTAGAGGGACACCACAACCTTGATTATGTTTAAGATGAGCAAACCAGCCAACTCAATAACATAGGGCATCGGACTTAACAGGCTGGGTGTGAATTCCCAGGATTCAGCCTTGGGCAAGTTGCTTAACCTCTCTGGGCTTCAAACTCCCCATGTGAACATTCTTACTTAGGCTTCAGTGTTGTCAAAAGTCTCATGTGGCAACTTTTCCAAGGGTCACTCACAGTTCCAGTGCATGGGTGAAGCAGAGGAGGACAGTACTGGGTGTGTCCTCAGACTACTCCCCTCTCCACCCCAGTTGGTTGTTCGGACTGATCATTTGCTCTGATGGTGTCTCCTGGCATGGGGAACGCCAGCCTGCTCCCGAGCTGGTGTTGGCTCTGAGTCTCACTAGGAAATTACTCATTACAGCAGTGGTGAAAGCGTGCATCAGCTTCACAGTTTATTTTAAAATAAATCTGGGGGTGTGGGAAAACAAAAAGATGGTTTTCAAAGAAAGACCTCTAGGCATAATGGAGACATTGGCAGGGTCCCAAATCCTGACCCCCAAGTCCCAGCTCAGGAGAGCCATCCCATAATAGACCCTCCTGCTTTGCCTTGTGCTTGGTGGTGTCAGTGGATTTTCACTCTTGCCTCTGTGTGTGGAACTTTCCAGCTCCGTCTCCAGGGGGCACCTTGCACAGAGTCTTGGGAGCTTCCTTCCCCTCTGGGTCATCCCTCCAGTGCATAGCTTCTGTGTCCCCAGGTCCCTGTGGTGATGATGGTGATGGGGTGGGCACACAGGGCCCAGGAAAGCTGCACCCGAGGACCACCTTGGCTCTAGAAGCAGCTACTATGTCTGAAAGGCCCAAATGTGTTGATAGGATATTATATGATACAGATCTGCCTGGGACTGTCAGCTTCTGCCCCACACAGCTGACTGTTTGCATAGGCAGGGAAACCAGAGGACTGCAAATGGCATTGGCTAAGCTAGATCACAGGACACAAGCCTCCCCTGGGGCTGTGTCTGCCTCAGAGGTCACATGAATAACTTCTCTGAGTAGGAAAGGTGACTTGGGGGTAAGCTGGCCCTAGTTTTACCCTGTTGAAGGCTTGGGGTGTCCTCCTCTTTCAGCCTCTTTCCCAGCTTCCACCTTTCTGCTTTGCCTTGAAGAGTGGCTCTTCCTCTGCTTCTTTTCTGGCTCTGCATGTTCTCTGCAAAGTTGCCCCCAGAGCCCCACACTGGCTCTTACCAGAACGAAGCCTCTCATCCTGCCATTCTCCGTCCCTGTCTTCCGCCAGGCAGGGTACGCAGGAGCTGTGTGAGCCTGGGCAGTGAGCCTTCTCTCTGAGCCTGGCTCAATTTCCTCACAGGTAAATCTGAAGTAACAACCTCCAGTAAACTGTGGCATTGGGGTGGGGGGTAGGGGGGTAGTTTAGAGAAGATCAGCACACTCAGGGCCAGCACTTCCAGCTGTAGTCCCACAGCATGCCTACCACATCCAGTCCCACCCCTGACAGCCTTCCCTATGTCCCAGCCAGGACCTCCCTTCTGAATGAGGAACCCAGTCCCTGGACTCTTCCCAGGGCGGTGGTCACCAGCTCCAACAGCAGCTGGGCCAGGGTTAGGTCTCTCTGACCTGCACCCTGACCTCTGGTCTCAGCTCCATTCTGTAGAATCCTCTGGGCTCCAATGGGCGAGCCTAAGCAGGGGCCTGCAAAACCGGGCCCAGGGACCTGCTTTGAGTCAAGATGGCTCTGCTTGGGGAGAAGGAGGGGGGAAGTGTATTGAGGGGATAGCTGGGTTGCCTGGGAACCTCGTCATTACAATTCCCTATAGTGAGCTGTAGAGAAGGTGAGAGCAGAATTAACTCCAGAAGACTTATTTACAGTTCGGGTCATAGGCAGCCAGATTCTTACTGAAAAACAATATGCAGATGTTGCCTGAGCTTTTCCAGAGAGAGAGAGAGAGAGAGACTGACCTGTGTCCCGTGTCTGGGTAGGTGGAGTCGGTACATTGGTATCACAACTCCCTTCATTTTGTTACCATGGCATGCTCTGTGCCAAGGTGACCCCACAAGCCCAAAGATCACACTCACCCCTCACTCCTCACTCAGTCCTGAACTGTTTCTCAGGTGGGTTGACTGCTTTCTTTGGCAGGGTTCTTCTGGCTTGACACTGCTCTCTCTCCCCTTATTCTCCAGCTAGCCCCTCCTCCGCACATCCCAGCCCTTCAAGCCTCCATGATGTCTTTGGTCATTTTCTTCCTTGGCTCCCAGTCAGTAGGTTCCCTATTGTCCCCTAGGCAGCCATGGCTTATTCCATGCCACCAACATCAGGGCTGCTCATCCAGGAAGCTGCCGTTTTGGGGCCCTGAAACCCAGAAGGCCCCCTCTTCTCTCCCCCCATGCCCACACTCTGACAGCCACAAGATTGGACTGTGAGTTGGGCAGGTGAGGTCCTTTCTGGCCCTTTGGAACCAACAGCATGTTGGCACCAGGGTTCTCCCAGGGCTCTCCTAGAGCCCTCCATACCCAGCATGGAGCTTTATCAATCTCTGTAGCGTGTAGCTAAGGTGGCTCTGCCTTGTCCCTCCTGGAGACTTACCAAGCTTGCCTGGTTTCCATGGTGATGTCAGTTTCCCATGCCAACTGTCTTTGGAGGAATTATAAATTCATTATTTCACATGTAGGTCTTGCACTCTGCCTCCTTCTGCTTCAGATTTCGAAGTCTTGGTGGGCACTCTAGCCATTTATCATCAGATGAATAAAAGCATCGGGTGAGTCTGAGCCCAGGTTGTCCTTTCTCTTGTGTGCAGACCCACAGATGGTTGGTGGTGTGGATTCCCATGGAATGTTTGGGACTCTGGAGCTGTGGATTTTTAATGATTCGCAGTTGAACTGAGCTGCTGTGCAGCTGCCTACACAGGGATGGGAAGCATGCAACATGGAGCTCCATCACTTCGGGGCCTTGTGCCCTGCGGAGGAAGCTGTGTTGTCTTCACCTCAGCAAGCCTCAGTTTCCACGTGTGTGGTACTCATGAGAGCTCCTTGCTTAGCTGTCATGATGACAGAAATAGGTCACCTGAATGCTGGAGAACCCTGAAAGGGCAGAGTCAGCTCTCGCTGGAGGTTGTGGAGCTGGTGGGGAACTGAGCTGCCCTGTGCTGGCACATGGTACAGGACAAGGGACAGGAGGAGGACAGTATGGGCAACCTATGATAAGAGGGCATCAGAGGAGACAGCAGGGAATGGACTTGGAATCTCTGATCTAGATACGGAAGCCACACTGACACAGGTTGTTGAAGATCTTGGTTGTGTGACGTGGCTGGTTTGCTTCTGCTCTGGATATTGCAGAAACCAGATGTACAGAGGATGTGTGGATCCAGTGCTTATAAGCTAGGCGTTTGTAAGTCAGTGGTTGGTGCAATGAAAGTATTTGTTATTTGACGTAGCTTTGTTGAGGTATAATTGGTATATACTAAAACATTCCTTTTAAAGTATATTTCTTGGTAAGTTTTGATCATGCAATATGAGCACCCGTACAGTGCTCCCCCCAACAGCCCAGAGTCTTGCCCTTTGTACTCAACATCCTGCCACCTGTGGCTCTGTCTCATACTCTAACGTGCCGCCTCTCCCAGAATGCTGTGCGTGGGGCTGATATGGGGCAGGCCATCTTCTGAGCCAGCCTGCTTCCACATTCACTGCCATCCTGCCTGTTCCTCTGCCTGTTATCTCTGTGGCAAATACTTCTGTAAAGAGAATAGATCTTAGTTGGTTTTATCGCTTCAGCGCAGCTCAGCCCACGGAGGCAGGGCATCATGGTGAAGGAGCATGCGTGCATCCTGGTGGGACAGCATGCTGGAGCAGAGGTGCCCATCTCACAGAGGCCAGGCAGGAGAAAAGCAAGGAGACGAGGGGTTCCTAGGATCTTGCTGAAGGGCACAACCCCCTGATGGATGACTTCACCTCCTCCAACTAGATCTCAGCTCTTAAGGATTCCTCCCTAAATAGCTCCACCAGATGAGACCAAACCTTTAATATATGAACCCGTGGGACACTTCATATTCAACTTGTGATACCCATAGATCAGTGGCTCTCAAACTTCTTAGGGCTGTGACCCTTTAATACAGTTTCTTATGCTGTGGTGACCCCAAAACATAAAATTGTTTTTCTTGCTACTTCATAACTTTGATTTTGCTACTTTTATGAATTGTATTATAAATATCTGACATGCAGGATATCTGATATACAACCCCAGTGAAAGGGTCTTTGAACCCCTCAAACAACCCATAGGTTAAGAACCGCTGCCCACAGAGTGTAATGTGTGGCAGGAGTTTGCTCCTTTGGGGTGCTTCATGGTCTCCTGATACACAGGCGAACAGTTTATCCATCCTGTTCCTGACTGGAGAACATATGCAAGTTTCTGTGTCCCTTCCTGTGATGTGCAAGCTGCTATGAACACTGCACTGGTCTTTGTGTGGACACACGCTGCTGTTTCTCTTGGATGAATAGCCAGGTGGGATCACTCATCTATGAAAGGGTTTATTTAACTTCAAAGAAGAATCCCAAATTGACTGTAGGACCATTTGGTCCCAACCCTGGATCAGGAGAGCTCCAGTTACCCCATCTTTGTCAGCTCCCTATATTGTCAACTTTTACATTTTTGGACATTCTTGCAAGCATATGGTTTGTGGTTCAATGTACATTTCCCCAGTAACTAATGACACTGAGCACATCTTCCTGGGCTCATTTGCCATCAAATGAGGTTTTCTTTAGCAATGGGAGTGCTCAAATATGGGACCTTTTTTATTGCCTTGTTGTTCTCCCCATTAGATTGGCCTGAAGGCCTATCTGTGGGGGCATTTTCTTGATTGACAATTGATGAAAGAGGGCCCAGTTGATGAAGGCAGTAACATCCCTGGACAGGTGGGTCTGTGATGCATAAGAAAGGAAGCTGAACAAGCTGGAGAGAATAGGCCAGTAAGCAGTAATCCTCAGTGGTCTCTGTCAGTTCCTGCCTTGGCTTCCCTTGATAATGGGTAACGGACTATAATCTGCAACCAACCAAACCCCTTTCTCCCCAAGTTGCTTTTGGTCAGTGTTTTATCACAACAAAAGAGAAGCTAACTAAAATACTTCATTTTACTTCCTTTCCTCCCATCCCCTTCCTTTTCTTTCTCTCCTTTTTTCCTCTTTTATTTGGGGTGCTGAGGATGGAGCCCAGGCGTCCCAGGTGTTGATGCAGGAGCTTCACGCTGGGCATTCTTCTCACACCCAGCCCCTCAATCTCGTAAGTGCTAGTTGCCAGGTCCAAAAGAAATGCAGGACAAGCACCTAAGTTCTCGGTAGTGGTAGACTCTACGTATTTATTTATTTATTTATTATTGTGTTATATGCTTTGAAGTCTCATCTGTGAGTCTTTGATTAACTCAAAGTTTTCCTGCCCATCATGCTCTGGGCTCCATTCTGAGTGCCCAGTTGTCTGGGATGTTGGGTGGGGACTGGGAGTCTTGTTCACAGAGTGGAGCATTTCTTTAGAGACTGTGTCAGCCTCACAGGATGAGACAAGGCATGGCAGAGGGGCAGTGTAGGCTCAGCAAGGCCCACGGCATGGCTCAGTCTTACCCAGATTGTGTAGGGGATGGGGTTGGGAGTGGGGACGGGGTCGGAAGGAGATCTGTGTAGCACTCCCCCTTCCTGGGTGAGGCCAGCTCAGCATGGCTGTCTGACCCTTCCCACAGTGGGTATCCACTGTGGTAGTAAGCTGTCCCTGGGGCCCTGGTTTCTCAGATGGGGCAGGGTGATGTCTCAGATATTCCATCTGGCCAAACCACCTTTGTGGGCCCCATGACCAGACCTTGTGCCTCACTGTCCTGAGGCCATGCCTTCGAGGGCTGGGCATTCCCTTGGAACAGCCTTGTACTGTTTGATCCTGTCACTCCTCTGACACAGGCACAGGTTCCTGAAGGTTCACCCAGTCACACAGTTATCCTGCCTCTGCCTGCACTGGCCAGTCTAGACAAACAGTAAGGACCTCATGTAGGCCCAAGCTGACTACAAGGCTGGACAGACTCTGTGGGAGAGGAGCTTGCCTTCTCGGGGAGACTTAGTCAAAGATAAGTCTTCATCTGGGTCCTCATGGAGAGATGTGCAGCCAGCTCCACGTGTCCCTAGGACTTCTGGTAGAGTTATAGGGACAGACTATGCAAAATATGCCATGGAGATAGAGCAGAGAGGCATGCAGGGTGACATGTCTAGCCCTTGAATGGATGAGGTTCCCTGCCACCCTGGTCAGATCACCAAGGTTAGGGTAGGTCTGCCTGTCTCACTGTCCCACGAGGATGTTGGGGAGTCTCTGTTCTGTGCAAGGCGAAGCAGATTTAGGTGAGCCTTCTGGTTTTTTGCATTCAGAAGCCAAAAGCAAAGATACAGAGCTATTGGCTTAGGGGTTTTGGTGTTTCTAACAGTATCTGATTCAAATGATCCCTGGAAAGTTCCAAAAACATTAAGGCCAACTCTATGGGGCTCCATCTCTAGCACGGAAACTCTCACACTCTTGCCCATTGTGTAAGGTGAGAGATTTTGGCCCCTAAATCTCACTACATCGAGCTGGGCTGAGTGCTGCTATGTAGTTTATGAAGCGGCATCTGGTCTTGCCAGCACTGGACAGCAAAGTCACTTCTTTACACAAACCCAGCGTGCAGGAACAACCTCTGCTGTGAGCAGCCGGTGTGCTAGGCAGAATCCTCGGATCCAGGGCTGGCTGCCAAAATCTGCCTGGGCCTAACCAGTAGAACTGGAGAAACAGAACAAACTAAACCCTCAAATATATGTCGGGCCACTCTGACCATCCACCACCCAGAATCCCACGGACATGCCTCAGAGGAAGGTGTGCATCCCAGCCACAGCTCCTCCATCTGACCTTTCAGCCATTCTCCTGTCACTTGTGGGCAGCTTCTGCCTCTCCAAGCAGCCTCTGGTCCTAACCCTAAACAGAAGGCTGTTCCACAGATTAGACTAGTGGGAGGCTTACAGCTTAGAAGGTTCTAGTCAGTGCATGTGACATAAACACATAAGTGAGGTGACTGTAAGAACTGGAAGTCGGTAGGTCAGGAAGCAGTGCTTGGCACAAAGTAGGGGTGCGTTTTCATGCAGCTGTCACGACCTCTTCTGCCGCTTGATGTCTGCGCAGGTTGCAAATAACTTGCTCGCTGGAGAAAAGCAGGAGCGTGAGACTAGAGAGAAACTGTCTCATGACAGCCAGGACTGCTGTTCATGTTGCAGATGCGGACGCCACTCTTTCCTGTGTGATTTTCTCATGCCTGTCTGTGGGCGGACACACACACACAGTTGTTTGAGATCCTGTGGCTGTGTGCATGCACATGTGTCTGCGGGTCCCTGTGGAGCTATGCATAAACACACTTCTGTGGGTCCCTGTGGAGGCGTGTGCACACACATCTTGGTCAGGGGTTTCTATGGAGATGTGGACATACATATATGTCTGTACTGGTTCCTGTGGAGCCATGCAAGTACACATTTGCTTTAAAGTTACCATGAAGAGATCATTTGACACGTTCCACTTCAATAAGTACTTGCAGCTGTCTGCTGGACCCTGGCTCTGCACCAGGGCTGGGAACGAACATGGTCTGTCTGCAAAGATCAGGAAGTAGACAAGTAAACAGACATTTTTAGAGCCCATGTGGAAAAAGGGAGGGCGTGCCATGCACACCTCCCAACACACTGTGTGGTGGTTAAGTGTTTCTGCTACAGTTTCTGGAATGGTCCTTGATTGGGCTGGTCTCTTGCTTAGCTGTTTATTATAAACAGTGCAACGGGCCCGGACTCCAGCCTGGGATGCTGACAAGCAGCTGTGTCCACACAGCCCCAGAGCTGCAATGCGATGGTAGTGACAACTCAGCTCTCTGCCAAGGGTTCTGATGCTAAGGAAGGGGTGCATCCGAAAGCCGCATGGCCCTGCTCACCACAGGATCTCGGGAGATGCCCATCACTGGTTCCTGGGTACATGCCCCGACTGCAGCATGACGCACGTGGAAATCATCTTACCACATTTGTATTGTCGTTAACTTTCAATCGTGGTCAATGTTGGACGAGGCTCTTAATTCAAGTTTTTTGTTTTTGTCTTTGTCACAGTGATGGAGAGGGCTCTGTTTTTAGCCCCAGGAGATGGTGATGTGGGACCCTCCTTCATCCCAATGGAGGAAGGGTCTCTGTCACAGCTGGTGATGGAGCCCATCAGCCAGAAGCTTGCCAGGGGTTTTGATGTGATGTGTGTGTGTTGCAGAACAGCTTACTCCATCCAGGGAGCCTTTGGGTTGAGAGTCTTTAATGCAGTTCAGCCACATGCTTGGCCCTGCAGAGTCATCAGCAGTCTTTCCTTTGGAGAAAGAGGCACTGTGTACACCCTGAGGAGAGGATGTAAAGTGGATTTCAGAAAGGAAAATGGTTTTTTTGTCCAGAAACTTCCATACTCCCCACAGGAGTTGTCATATGTCTGTGTTCATTGAGAACATGAGGGCATGCTTTCTCTAGGCTTTAGCTATAACCAGATTGATATGAATGGCTTGCAGAAGCCAGGGGCATCATTGTTTGTCACAGATGTGCTTTCATGACATACACAAATAATGAAGAAAGTGGCTCTCCATGGCCACAAAAAGGAGATGGACATGGCCACGTAAAGCCACCCATTGTACACTTGACTTCTGCTCCCTGGCTGATGCCCATCTCCAATGGGTTCTTCAGGGCAGTTGAATGCACCTTTCTGGGTGTCTCTGCCTCCCTGCTTCAGGCAAAGGTTTCTAACGAAGTCTTTCAGAGCATCCTCACCAATCCTGGCCACTCCCTGAAGCCATGACTCTCATCTCCGTCTGGTTGCTCAGGCAGCTGGGAGCCAGATCCAATCTGTCTTTCCCATCCTATGGCTGTTAGAGGGGAACTCATCCCCACCCTGTGCAGTCCACCATGAACAGCTCTGGCAATACTAAATGAACCTTCTTGAGATAGTCATCAAGAAAGGGCTCATGTCAGAGCCCCTCTATTCTATTCTGTACCTCATGCCCTTCGTTTGCGTCTGTTGTGTACGTAGTGTGTATGTCTCAACATCTGAACCCAAAATGTGTGACTGTGATGAGCTCCCACTAACTCCTGTGCTGGGAAAAGTGGGAATGGAGTCTCCTGTGCTACTGCTTTGGGGCTGAGTGGCTCAGTGGTAGAGCAGATGCTGACCACAAGCAAGGCCCCGGGTCCTATCCCCAATAATGCAAAGTCGAATGCAAGCTTCTTGAACCACGTCTGCCATTTACTTTCTGGCTTATTGGTGATTTACGACATATTCCTCAAGAGCTGGAGCAGCCGAGAGGGAGGTCAGGGGTATTGTGGGGTTTATATAGTACGGGCGAAGATGCAGATGCAGCCTGTGTGGTCCAACAGGGGTTAATGGGTAGAAATATGCAGGTCCAGCTAAACTGACATCTAGGATGCTTGGCTGATGCTGTGATGTATACTAGAGGTGTCTTCACCCATAGCCGTAAGTGGTACTATCTACCCTCTCAGTCCTCCTCCCACCATGGCAGGAGGATGTCTGGGATGCTTACTTCTTACACACTCTGCTCAAGGCTATGGGAGACTGGCCCTGCGCCCACAGCCACATAGCCACGGGAAGCAGGACCTTCCAAGCCTCTGGATTCCTTTTCTAAGCAGAGGCAAGGGACTCACTAGAAATATGTTGGATTCACACCAAAACCCTCTCAAGTACTACATTCCTCTAGGCCATACTATGCTTAGAAAACACATTGTAGACAGCTGCAGAGACCTGCTCTAGAAATCACCAAATGTTGTTTTAAAAACGCCTTAAAATATCAAGTCTCAGACCTTCAGAGCACAAAAGTGATGAGTCTTTTTCCGCTGCCCAACATGCCAGCTCCTTCTGTCAGCATAACTGGCTACCCCAAGCCCCAGCTGGGGACATACTGGAAGATTCCTAGGCCTCCAAGGTTCTCAGCAATGGTTACTCCCGGAAGCGATGTAAACATTGACAGAACCCGGGGCTTCCTCGCTGACCACCCTCAAAGTGGAAGTGACCTTTTCTGAGTTTGCAAAGGTTGCACTTGTGCAAGGACCAGGTATCTGTCCTGCCTAAGTGCTCAGAGTGAGCATGAGACTCCATTCAGGTTTGCTAGCTTCTCTGAGGGCAGCTGCCTGAGTTTGTGGGCCCTGCCTCTGGCCCCAGAGGTGTTTAGTTTAAACGATGGCATTCCCCAATGTATTAGCTATTTTGTTGTTGCTGCTGCTGTAACGAAATACCTAGCAGCTTAGGGAAGGAAGGGTTTATTTGGGCTCACAGTTAGAGGGCACAGTCCATTATGTCTGGGAAGGTGTGGGAACAGGAACTTGAGATAGCTGGTCACATAGTGTCCACAGCCAGGAAACACAGAGGGAGATAATGCTGGTGACCAGCTCCCTTTCTCCTTTTCATTCATCTAGAATGTCATCCCTTAGGATGTAACTGCCCATATTGGTGCAGTCTTCCTTCCTCAGTTATGCCTCTTTGCAATCATCTTCAGAGACACATCCAGAGCTTGTCTTCTGGCTGATCTTAGACCCCCTCAAGCTGAGTATTATAGTATTATAATATAGTATTGAGTACCATACCTCGTGACTTGGCTTCTGGGGTGTTGGGCTTTCTGCGGATGTTTAAACTGCGAGTGTTGAGTCTTGCTGGTCTCATCGGTGGATTGGCTATTTACACTATTTTTCCTTTCTTGTGATGATGTGAATTTTTCTTATGTAAGGGAAAGCAGCAGCTTAACTAAGAAGAAAACCCGACAGTCAGCTTTTTGCTATGGTAATATACCCAAGAGGGCCAGCTTCTAGCAGGAAAGCTTGGCTTTGGCTCCTGATTTTGGCAGTTGCAGTCCATGGTCAGTTGGCTCTGTGGAGGCATCTTGGTGGGAGGGAGCACTGAGAGGAGCACAAGTGGTCACCTCACGGGAGGAATCAAAAGACAGAGAGCAAAAGGCTAAGCTCCCATAATTCCCTTCAGGAGTGTGCTCCAATATCCTGAGGAACATCCCTTCAGACTCTGCTTCCTAAGGGCTCCTCCACCTCCCACAGGCCCACCCTGGGGATAAAGCCTTTAATATGTGGGGCTTGGAGAAGTGTTCAAGGCCCAGTCTACAGTAGAAGTCCCACAAAGATACCCCTCGTGGGAGCTTCTTGCTGGAGGTACTTCAGATGGCCACTTTGACCTGCTGTCCAGCTGTGTGGGCATCCCCATGTTGGGGCTGCTAGTTGGACACAGGGACACAGAATGGGAGGAGGCAGCCCAGGAGAAGCATGCTGTGCCTGAGGCTGCAGGCCTCAGAGGCCAGCCTTTCCCAGGAAGTCAGGCCCCTTCCATAAGTGCAGCTGAAATACTCCCTCCTGCAGAAATCCCATCCACCCATAGTCACCTCCTCTCTGGCACAGGGGACAGACATCCTTTCAGCTGCCCCATCATCCATCAAAGCACCATTGAAACCTTCTCTTTGAAAGCTTTGCCTGGGAGCAGGCATCTCAAGCTCTTCCCCTCAGTCACTGCCCGGGGCTTTCGTTCCCACTACACAGCATAGACTCTGACCTGCACATGCAGGTTGGCTACCTGGGCTAACAATGCTGTCCCTAGGCTTCAGAGGGGAGAGTGCAACCAAGAACCATCAAAGAAGTCACAGAAAAGCCCAAAGAATAGGATGGAAGCCCTTCCTTCCCCAGCCCTTGCTGGCCAGGCTGGACAAGGCAATGAGGCGTCTGCTTCAGTTGGTTTCCAAACCTTGTCTTCCTGAGTATCCCAGGGGCCATTGCTCCCAGCCTTCACTGCTTACCACTTCCTCTTCCAGCAAGCCCAGCCTGCCACTGCCTGGTGCCAGGCGCCTCAGTTCTGATATGACAGCTTATTTCCAATACAGACTATCAGAGGCAGTGAACATATGGCTGTCTGGAGGGATCTGGTGGGGGAGGGGGAAGGCCTGAGAGCCAGTTAAGGAATTTCTGGTTTCAAAGTAGGCTCAGCAACTCTCATCCACCGGCAGGAGATACCCCAAGCACTTCCAGTGTTGAAGCGTCTGAGCAGAAATGGCACCACAGCTTGTCCAATTACCTCTCATTGCCAGAAATAGATCTGAGAAATGCCAGCTCTTTCAGGTAGGAACCCATGAGCCTTATGTTGAACAGCAGTGGCAAAAGAAAAAAAGAAAAGGGAAAACCGTGTAATTTCATTAATAATTTTACTTACAGTGACTATTAAGAAAGAGTGATGGGTAAATTAAAATTCAATTAGGTTATGAAAAATGGAGAGTAAATAATATTTGCGAAGGATGGCTGGGACGGGAAAGCCTGCAGAGACCCGCCCATTAAAACACACATTATCCCTTAAACAGAGTCAATGTAGAAATGCAATTTTCTACAGATCAGTAACGCTCATACATTTATTTTCTGCTGGCTGATTTTGATTTATGGGGGTCCTTTCCCAGCCCATTCTCAGCTCTCTTTTTTTAAGTGCTGGTTTTGTACCTGTGAACAAACAGCAAGTGACTGATGAAGGGCCAGCCTCTGAGTTATCTGAGCTCCATGGCCTGCGCTGGACCCCACCACAGGACTTCCCCCCAAGGGCCTGTGGGAGGAACAAGAGGGGGTCTGTCACTTCCTCTCTCATCTGGGATCAGTTTTTGTGAGTAGCAGTTGGGTACAGTGGAAAGGGGCACCCGGGTTTGGAGCTATCAGTCTCCAGTGGGGAGAGTTTTTGAGTGCATCAGCTTGGCGAGCTGAGCCTTGGTGTTCCCATCTATGAAAGAGGGAGGAGCCTCTATCGGTTTGTTGGGCTGACATAACAAAGTGCCCAGATGAGGCGCATTAGCGGGAGTGTATCTGGTCTCACCTCACTGATTGGGGCTAGAAGTTGGAGAACACAATGATTCCAGGAGTTCTGGCATTCCTGGGCTGTACTTTTCACTCCCTCTGCCCGTCTTAGGTTGTACCTACTGTTTTATCTTGAGTAAGGATACCTGTCTGGAAATTTAGGGCCATTTCACCTTGAGATCTTAAGTGACATACACAAAGACTCAAGGGAACACTCAGGTTTGGGCTGATATACCATTTCGGGCTCTACTCTGTCTGCCCCATCTAAGAACTGTAGGACTCTAGATACTGCACTACCTTGGCCTGGCCAAACTGGGGAGCATGTCCCCAAAGTCATCCCAGATAGGGGCCATGAGATGCTTGACAGGTGGAACAGAGGGAACAAGTTTAAGTTTCTATAGAAAAGAATCTCAGGTTTGGAAGGGTGGGCGTATTCAGGTGAGCTGTGCACGTCCATTGCATGTATGTATGACTGTGCTTGGGAGCTGTGCCCCTGTGCATTCAGTCGCCAGTCCCCAAGCCTTTAGCATACCTGTGGAAAATGCAGGGGTGGGAGACCCTGTCCCCAAGAGCCTAGCAAGGGACTTTGATACCCACAAGGAGCTAGATAGGGTAACCCTTACCTATATGGGAGGTGGCCCTTCTGTCACATGGCCTTCTTCTCTGAACCACGTTGGCAAAGGGTCTGAGGTCTTACAACTCAGTTAGGCTGAGTTTGACTAGACAGGGAAGTCAGAGGAACTACATAATACAACCCCGCTACCTTATCAAACCAGAGCTAGCATCCATCTCTGTAAATGAGGGAGGCCTTGTTGGATCTTCTTCTGGGATTCATTATCATAGAGGGCAACAGGAACAGTGACAGTGTGGCCCTTCCAGGCAACAGCCATGCAGGAGTGGGTCCTTCAGTGCAGCCTGTCCATACAGGCTGCTGTCTAGTGCTGGGGCTCCTGGCTCAGTGTGTGTGAGGAGGTGTCTCTGCAGAGACTACACTTCAGGATGTGAATCTGGTCACAGTAGGGACTCAGATTGTTGCCACCTGGCCTATCACCACTTCTAATCCGTCAAAGGGCACTTCCCCCTGGCAGCAATTCTTATAACAGCCAAAAGAGGTTACATGGCGGTGAGATGTCCAGACTGGAAGCCCGGATCTCCACCTTGGAGTTGTGTGACTTTGGCAAAATAAGCCATTTTACTGTGGGAAGCCTCAGCTTCCACAAGTGGGGCAACATGTCTCACAGGGATGAGAGCTGGAGAGGTTTAAGAGAGGTGATGGCCCATGCAAGGGCCTCAGTAGGACCTCAAATAAGGAGGTGGCACGAGAAGACTTGTGTAGCTTTGTGGTAAGAAGATGCATCCCTGTTGTCCATGTTCTGTCCAGTTAGTGAGCAGAGTTAGGACCTAGAGTCCCAACCACACCACTTCCCTGGAGGCCCAGCTAGCTACACAGAGGATGCAGGGGCCTCTTCAACATTGCTCCTTAAACTCCTCTAAATGACAAGCATCCGCAAGGCAAGTCATGACTAATACCAAAGTCCATTCTGGGCCAGACATAACCCTGGCCCTGTTGTGCATCTGGTACCCCCAAGACCCTGTGAAAGCTCTTATTTTCCATCAGCCCCTGGCTTCTATCAGTGAGGAAAGGCTGTGGGCACAAGCAGGTGGGGTTGCGTGGGTCATTCCTGTTTCTGTTTCTCCCTTTCTCTTCTCCCTCAGACAGGGGAAACTAAAGTTGGGATGTAATATATGAAAGAATTAAAAAAAAAAAAAACTCCACCCCACAGCTCTGGTTCAGGCTCAGAAAGTCATCTTGCTTCTTCCAGATGTTTCCTGCTGCCTCCACATTACCAGCCAAAAATCTATACAGGGTTAATATGGCCTCCAGAGAGAACAGAGCCTCTTAGGCCTCAAAGAAGGACAAATACCACTTCCAGCGCTCCTACCTCAGTGAACCCTCACTAGACCAACCTCAATTCCTCCCCAGCAGGCTTGCCTCACAGGTATACCATGAGGATTTGAGTTCTCAAGTGGCTGCCATCAGGGGAGAAAGGAAGCAAACATTTATTGAGTACCAACTGAATGCTTTAATCTGGACTCTGTCTCCCCTGTTGTGGCTGTTAGTGCCGCCAGTGGGAAAGAGTGTCTTTTCATGTTTTGAAGGCCAAAGAGTCAGGTCATGTTCAGAACAGAGTTAATGCTAGCCTCATCCATGGGAGGGCCATACACTGGAGGGTTCTGTCTGTTAACTATAACACACTAACACACACACACACACACACACACACACATACACACACACACACACACACACACACACACACACACACACACACACACGGCACTCACCACAGAATCAAGCAGCAAGACAAGGTCCTTCTGCCAGGTGCAACAAGATTGTTAGCAGGTGGTCTTAGGTCAGGCAGATACCCCCACATCTGAAGCTTGCTTGCCTCAAGGATGGAGAAATTGAGTGTCTAGGAAGGAGGCAGCCTGGTGGTTTAATTTAAAAATTTTCCTTGGAACATGGGGAAGCCCTTGTTCAAAACAGGATGAGGACTGAAAGTGTCTGGTTGAAATCCCCCCAACTCCTCTCAGGAGCTGCTTGGAAGGGTCTTCACAAGCCCTCACACTGGTCCTTCCTTGTCCCATGATTCCCGGGGAAGTGGCATGCTATGGTTTTCAGGGGCTTCCTACTCATGCCATCTTCACCTAGCCTGTGAGTCCCCTCATGGTGTTTCCTTGATTGCCAGGTGAAAGTGCTTTCTCCCAGTTCAGGGCTAGAAGTGGGCCCCTTCCAGTCTACTGCTGAAGCTGCTGAGGTCATCTGTGTTTCAGGTGGAGGGACATCTGTGGAGCTGTCAGGCCAGAAGGTAAATGGGTTTGTGGTTTCCTTAGCTGTTCTGATTGCTCCCTGTATAAGGGCAGAGCTAATGTCCTCACTACAGAATGTAGGAGAGTCCTTGAAAGAGCCTTATTGGTAAGCAGACCTGTCTCACCCGTCCGGCTTATGGCTCTTCCAAGGTTTTCCTCTACATCTGGGTGGCAGGTGAGATGCTCCCAAGAGAGGCCTACTGGGTCTCTGTGGTTGAATATGGCATTCATGGTGAGGGTTCTTGGACCTGGTCAGCTCCTGGCAGGTGAATGGGGACCCTGAGGCTAAGGCAGGCTAAGTGCTTGGCCTGCACCAGGCATGGGCATCTTTGACTCAGGGCAAGCCACTGCCCATGGCCCCATAGATACCTGAGTCAGCAGCACACTGCTGCCTCACAGATGTGCCCTGTCCCAAGGCCTCCAACTGTTGGGCCTCCAGAGTGATGGCCACCACCAACCTGCTTCATGCTGGAGGAAGGGGTCATTCTCGGCTAGTGCTCCCCTGACCCCAGCTGTGGCTGCCTACCTGGCAGGCTGTGGCCATTCGCACAGTAGACTTGCTGCCATCCACAGAGTGTGGTTGCGGGCTTTGCAAGTTTAACTAGGCCATGTCCAAATCCCTCTGGCCCAGAGGGGCCTCCTGAGAGCCTAGTGCCTTGGTGCTTCTGATTTGCTGGGAATTTGGGGTGAGCACTCTTTCTGGTTAGTGCAATCAAAATGGTCTCCAGTCTCCTGTAGTGTTCCTGTCTACAACCCCTTCCCCGGGGATGGGGACAGCACTTCACAGGGGTCACATCTTTGCATAACCATTCTCTGAAGGGCAGCAACCTTTTGATGAAGTCTCCATGGAGCAGGAACACCTATCCAATTTTAGACACTTGAGTTAAAGTCTCATCTGGCCTGAACAGCGTGGGACAGAAGAAGTAAGCTTTAACCTTGTGGAGCCCTGGGAACCTCTCCTGTTAAAGACCAAGAGAGCCAGGCCTTTCTAGAACAGGATGGAAGTCATGGGGACTGGGTCAGCTCCTCAGAAACATTTGTTTTCCCAGGAGCCAGGAGCTTGTGACTTACTGGAGGAAGCACCCTCTTCGGAGGGTTCCAAGGCCCCTCCAGAATATTGTACATCCAAGACCTGTGAGTGTGGCCATTGCTCCTCTCTGGTGTGACCACCTATACCCTGGCCAGTGCCCTGCTTAGAATCTTTAAACCAAATGCAGACTGGAAATGCAGGCCCCACAGATGTGGACTCTGGCTGCCTTTCCCTGTCAGAGTCCCTGTGCCTGGTATGTCAAGACATTTTGGTGTATGACTACTTGAAGCTGTCCCACCTTCATCGTTAACACCAGCATCCTTTTTGCTCGTTCCCTCGCTCAAATCCCAACTGTATGGCCTCAGGGACGTGGCTTCGTCTCCATTCCTCGACTTTGTTTATCTGGGAGGTGGAAGTGGTTACCCCAGTCCACTCATGTGGCTGTGTGAGGTGCATGTCCTGCATGGGGCAGAGGGTAACAAGGATTTACTTACTTGCTGCCTTTGAAAAGGTTTTCCGATGGCCTGCTCCCCACACCAGCATCTTCCCTCTCTGGCACCTCCTATGAGGGCCCAATGCATCACACAGTACAGGGATCTAGGAGTGCAGATCCAGCAGTGACCTTGGCCTGAGACTCTGGTCCCGTGTGTTTGGGTTCTGATGGACTGGCAGGATATCCCTCTGTTCTAGAGCCCACCTCCACATCCAGGCAGGTTACAAGTAAGGCAGTGGGGGAATGCCCCACCAGCAGCTGCTCTTGCTCATCTGAGCTGGTTCTCAGTTGATTATTAATGTGCTGGTACCTGGTGAGGCTCTGGGGACATTTGGGGCCAGAGACAGATGTAGATCTCCCTCCTGGAGCACCCAGCCAGTGGGAAGACTTCCTGAAGGAAGGGAGTTTACATATGGTGAGAAGGTGTCACTGAGTGGAAGGAGTGTCCCAGGCATAAGAATCACATGCACCAAGGCCCCAGTGACAGTCATGGTAATGAGGTCTTAGTAGAGGGGCCTGCATGTCAGAGACTGGCCCACTAGGGACTCAGTAGTGACAATGAGGATGGGGAGGACCAGGCCTGCAGGGGGACAGGAACTCTGATCGCCCGTGTGGATGAGTGGAACGTGGGCACCAAGCCAGCCTCTGAATGTGAGTGTCAGAGGTGTGGCCTTCACTTGCACAGACAAGTAGATCTGGGAAGCCTGGTGACAGGTCTCAGACTAGGGGGAATGAGACCCCAGGCTAGACCACACCAAAGATGGGCTGTCCTGTTTGGGTAGGAAGATTTGATAATGCAGGGGCCTCCAAGGTAAATGGACCACTGACCCTGGCCTCTCACTTTTCTCAGATGATTGTGGTTGCTAGAATCACAAGGCCCTCTTCCTTCCTCCTCCCTCTTCCTTCCTATGGGGAATCACCTCCGGTCTGCCTTCCTGCTGCCATGTGGTGTCTGTTGATTGACAGTGAACTGGGCCTGAGAGTTCATTGGCTTTTTTTTTTTTTTTTTTTTTTTTTTTTTTTCACTCCAGAAAGGCAAACAACTTCTGAACCCTTCTCTACTGGCTGTTCTAAAAGCATAGACCTGGTGGGAATCTAGGGTTCCCTAGTTTCTAGACCTCACACTCCTGAGGAAGCAGCATGTGCTTTGATGAACAGATACATGAAGACCAGACTTAGAGCCTCTCTTAAGGTGCCAGGGCTGTTCTGCAAAGTGCTGGTTTCTTGACTCACACTCTGTTGGGATGCAACCCTGGGGTACAGCAAGGACAGGATCAGTGTCACACTGAGACCTTCCCGTGAGCAGTGATGGTCTGGTGTGCCCCCCACAGCATCCTGAGAATAGCTATCCTGGCAAGTAGATGCTGGTGGAGTGAGAGGAAGGTCTCAGTGGACTTGCTGAGGCACGACAGTCACACTTCGCAAACCCCAGAGCCTCAGTATCCGGTTATTCATGAATGAGCTCCATTAAAACTGAGAAGACAGGCTCAAAGGGCTTAGCAGCTGGCCTGGGTTTATCCCCTACTCCCCAGTAATGTTGGCCAGGCCCTGTCCTTCATGGGGCTCACAGTCTAGGCCGGTGGCCTCAGAGCCTCCATAACTGGATGTCATGGTTGGCTTTCAGAGTCACAGTGCCTCAGAGGACCACCAGAATCTGTGTCCTGTGGTGGGAAAGTGAGGTCACCAGGATTGGGGGTAGCCATGAACAGTGGTCCCCAGGAAAGCCCTGGACTTGGGCATGAAGTGTGTGCTGGGTATGCTGCCAGGTGGGTCGTAGATTGGTATCTCAGATGTCCTCAGCATTAAAAGGGGAACTGTTGTGATGTCCTCTTCCTGTGATGTGTCAGTCCAGGTCACGTGGGCTCCTAATGGCATGCAGTCAGCAGTACTCAGCACCCTTGAGATAATTGTGAAGGGAGGGCCAATCCCTAAGACCAAGGAAATCATGAGCCGAGGTACAAGGTGACTAGTGACCACCTCTGACCCAGGGAGTTTCTCTGATTTCCTATTTGGTGGTTCCTGCCCCGTGGTCAGGGCTCCTGTGGGCCAGGGGTGCAGACAGCCTCGAGCAAGAAAGCTTCAACATTCCTGCCTTCTTTCTGTGTAGATCAAAGTGCCCAAGGCTGTGGGGACCCCATCCGTGCTACATATTGCTCATGGGTGGTTTCAGTTGTAGCCAGGACCCCTGACGAAGATGTTACAATTCTGAGCTCCTTGAAACCACTTCTGATAGAAACTAGTAAAACTGCTTTTGGCCCGACAGGAAGGAGCCCATTCACTTGAGAAGACCCAGAAGTGAGGCCTGGTTTGGCCCATGGCATGTGTGGTTTGGCAAAACAATTTGGGTTTTCTGTGTTTTGGTTTCTCCATCTGCAGGAGAGGAACACCATTTAGCCCATCTTGGGGGCCCTGTATGTGTGAAGGGTGAGCGACCCCTACAGCATGGTTACACCCCGTCAGGGTGCAGCTGTCCCTGTGGCTACAACCTGAATGGAGAGGCTGTGAGTCCTATCTACTACTCTGTCACCATAGGTCTGGAGACTGGGGACATGGGGTGGGGTGGGGTCTTAGGTGATGACTTCCTTGCTGTCTGGCTTCCCCAGTCCCGGATAATCTCAGGTGCCTCCTTGTTGCATCTTACAGGAAGATAACCCCAGGCCTCTGACTTGGAAGCCCAAACTTCCATTGGGAGTTAAAGGGATAGTATGACAGGGAATCTGTCCCCTAAACAAGGATTGAATGGTGTATCCTCTTCATGAATGTGGGGGTGACTTGTGAGTATGTAGCCAGAGTCAAGAAGACCCCTGTCTGGCATCATTGTATTGATTTTTTTTTTTTTTGGTTACTTAGTCCCTAGCCTCATGTTTGTTGGATGGTGCACTACACCCAGAACTGTCCAGGTCTCACACTTGTACCTGGGACAGAGCTGTGAGCTTAGTGGTATGGGGGGATGTGAGCTGAACCAAGTGTAGGGTCTGGAAACCTTCTTAGAGACAGTATGGGGTAGATAGAGGTCTGAAGGCTAATAGAGTGACCAAGAAATGGGGTAGAATTTTAGTTACTGTTCTATTGCTGGGAAGAGACACCATGACCAAGGCAACATATAAAAGGCAGCATTTAATTGGAGGCTTTTATAGTTTCAAAGGGTTAGTCCGTGATCATCATGGCAAGGAATGTAGCAGACAGGCAGGTGTGGTTCTGCAGCAATAGCTGAGAGCTTACATCCTGATCTGCAGACTGGATGCAGAAGCAGAGTATGCAAGCACAAGTCGGGGTCTGGCATGGACTTTTGTGCAACCCCACACCTCCTTCAACAAAACCACACCTCCTAATCCTTCCTAAATAGTCTACCAGCTGGGGAACCAAACATCCAAATATCTAAGCCTGTGGGAGTCTTTCTTATTCAAACCACCACAAGTGATATAAGAGCAGAGGGTGCCGGGCAAGGCACAACCTTTGTAAAGGTCTGGTTGGACTGAGTCTAGCATGAGGCATGGTCCAGAGTGGAGACTGTCCTTAGGAGGGAGGGATGGAACCACCCTCAGCAATAGAATCTAACTATGCAGGCTGGAGTTCTGGGGAACTGCCCACCTCTCAGGCTCTGAGCCTTGGAAGAATCCTGATCCCAGGGTAGAGGGTGAGCCCCACTGATGGCCTGGGGCATGGACCAGGTCAAGGTGATGGTTTCAGCCTGCACAAATGAGTAAAACTGACTTTGAAGTCCCTTCCAGCTGTCGCACTCCAGTTCCTCGGAAGCCCCCTGGGATAGCAAACTATATGAAATATAAATCAATAGGTTAAGACCACACTTGTCTCTTGCCCAGCGAGGCTCTGTCACTCTGCCTGGCTCCTCCGTATTTGGAGGATCATGTCTGACTTGGGTAGGCCATGTGCTGATGGGAGGAAATCGCTTTGTTCAGAGAGAGGTAGAGCCAATTTTGCCTCCGTTGACAAGGCTCTGCTTTTCTCTTTAATCATCGCAGCCTCTAGGCTATATGCCATCCCAGCTCACTGACACCCTCTCCTTCTATCTCCCTGTTCTAATCATCAGGGAAAAACAGATACTTGATCAGTCAGCCTCGTGGGACCCGGTGTCTGAAAAGTTCTGTTCTTGATAGGGAGGAGCAGAAGGGTGAACATGGTTAGTATGGTAACCCCAAATTAAGGAGGCTAAGGGCTTCTACCAGAACCAAATGTGTCCAGTTTCACCTCCCAGGGTTCCCATGACAACGGGAGTGTAAGGTGTTGGTAATATGGACTGGCAGTGAATGAAATGGAATTTGATGTACATGAGAGTCCAGCTGCTAGCAGAGTAATTGCAGATCAATCTCTGTCTCCCCCGGGCTGTCTGGCCGACTCTCTTTTTTTCTTTGTCTCTTTCTTTCTTTCTTTCTTTCTTTCTTTCTTTCTTTCTTTCTTTCT
>CAJQZJ010037406.1:33358-47245 GCA_907164525.1 Lophiomys imhausi | reverse complement strand
TCTTTCTTTCTTTCTTTCTTTCTTTCTTTCTTTCTTTCTTTCTTTCTTTCTCTCTCTCTCTGTTTCTTATATGCATGGATTTTGAAGAACATTCGAGTGCTTTGAAACACATTAATTTCCATTTTCTGGGCAGTTGTACTTTCTTCTCTGCTCCTTTGTCATGAGCCCCCTGTGTGTTGAGTAGTTTAACAAATAAAAGTGTAGGCTGGTGATTTATAGACCCCTCTGGCTGTCACCCTCACCTCTCAACCCCTGTCATCACTCTGCAGTCCAGGACAAGGAATGACAGCACAGCCTCAGGGACTGGCTTTCTCTCTAGGTCAGTCTCAGCAGGCAGCTACTTCCATGGGTTGCAGGGGGTATGTTGGTGCATTGATGTACAGCCCTGACTTCAGAAGCTTGCCAAACACACTCGGTATTTGTTTTGTTTACTTTCTTCATGGATATGGCAAAATGCCAGACAAAAGAAACACAAGAAAGGAAGGGCTTGTTAGCTTACAGGTTGAGGGTACAGTCCATCATGGTAGGAAAGGCACGCAAGTAGGAGCAAGTGGCAGCCTGGTAGCATAGTATCCACAATAAGGAAGCAGAGAGGGGTGACGCCTGGCTCAGTTTCTCTTTTCATTTAGCCGGGGGCTCAGACCATGGCATGGTACCATTGACTTCATGGTCCCTCCACTTCAGTTAGCCCAATCTAGAAAGTCTACATAGACATGCCCAGAGGCTTGCCTCCTCCTAGGCGGTTCTCAATCCTGTCCAGTTGACACTGTTGACCACCACAGTGTGCATTCTAGGACCAGAGTCTTGCTGAATTTTGGCCACACCTTTGGGGTTGTCTGAGGCTGGGTTTAATGAGTCCCACAGAGTGGCAGCTACTTGGTGGCTCTCACGGGTTGGCATTCTAGGGAGAAGGGAGTTTCCAAAGCAGAAGTAAGCCCCTGAGACTCAATGCTACCATACACAGCCATCAGGCAGTGGGGTTTGAGAGACTCCAAGCCCAGGCAGAGGTGGAAAGTGTCACTGTGTTCCTCTCTCAGAACCTTGGAATGAGCTGATGTCTACATTTTCCTTTCTCTTGATACCACAGGTCATCTTGATCCTGACAAAGTACTACCATGCAGACATGGGGAAGGTTCTGGAAAGTTCTCTGTGGCGGTAAGTCAGCCTGCTGGGCTCTTCTCTTCCTGTGCCCGTGTATGCCCTCATCTCCCGTGTGTCCTGGCTGAGGTTGGAGTCCCGCCCCAGCTCCAGTAGCTCCTGCCCACTAATGGGCCCCACCAATTTTCGGTGGCTAGAAAGGCATAATGAAGATGTTGAAAGCGGATTAGGAGTGGGACAAAGGGCACTGGCAGATGGACAACTGTTTGGGGGGCTTCTCTCCTCGCTCTTCTTTTCTGTCTGTTGTTTTCTCCTAGCTCCCTTTGCCTCCTCCCCAGAGGAGGAGGCTGGCAGCATGAATCCAGGTCACTGCACAATATCCCCGGCTCTGCTCTGGGCACTATAGGCAGCTCCCAAGCCCCCCAAAGCTCAGGCTGGCCTCATTGTTGGGATATTTTCCTTTCTTTCCGGGTTAGTCAAAGAACTGTAAATAAATAACCCACCCAGGCGGGATATCTCTTTATATGTGAAACAAGAATTGGGCCCAAGGACATCAGACTGTCTTTGATGTCTGAGAAGAGAGGAGGGAGGAGGAGGCTGTAGAGACCATTTTGGCCATTATCATTCTCAGTTCTTCACAGACCATGAGGCTTTGGGGTGGTATCTTTCCTCCCACGGGAATCTTACCACTCTCATCATTCTTGGTATGGGATTGTTTCGCCTTCTTGGTGTGTTTTTTCCAGGAATAATTAATTCATTTCAATTTGGGTTTGAAAAATACCTGCCAGTTGGGACGGTTTGTTCGTTTGAGATAGGGTCTCATTCTGTATCCCAGGCTAGCCTGGAAACTCATCATGCAGTTTTCTGCCTCTGTCCCAGAGTGCTGGACCAGGTCTGCATCCCTGTGCCTGGCTCATCAGAATGACTTTGAGGATGAGCAGCCGGTCACACCTGCCTGCTGGAGGGATTCGCTTTAGCTTTGGCTTTGTTCATATCAGAGGAAGTTGGCATCCCACCCCACCCATCATATATCTGTGGCATGTTAGGAATGTGTTCCGATGGTGCCTGGAGTTGTTTGTTTGTTTGATGACAGTGTTACCTGGGGCCACTGCCTAGGTCACTATAGTACGAAAGCCCCTTGGGTTTTGTCACTGCCTCCCTAGCCTTTCTGGGCCAGCTCCCTCAGCCAAGAACTCATCTCCCAACAATGCTGAGAAGAGGGGTCAGAAAAGGGCCGTGTACCTTGTGGAGGGGTAGCTCTCCTGATGGGACCCTGATGCTCTCCATGTATCTTGCTGCCCTGGCACTTGAGGAGGGGGAAACACTGCTGTAGAAGGAAGGCAGGCATTAAATCCCAGTGGTGGGGCCAGTAAGGTGGCGCAGTAGGTAAAGGTGTTTGCCACCAAGCCTGACAACCTGAATTCAATCCCTGGAACCTACCTAGTAGAAGGAGAGAACTCCTGCAAATTGTTCTCTGACCTCCACATAGGCACCATAGCACATGTGTCTACATGTATATACATATAAAGATTAGCAGATGAATAAAATAAAAATTCTTGCAGCATTAGCTTCTCTGGGGATTAGCACCTGAAGATTGCTTTAGGTGCTCACCTGGGGAGGGCACATGTAAAGATGCACACACCTTCCTGCTAGATGGATGGTCTCCTTTTGCTTCCACATGGACAGAGGCAGGCATCACTCTTCTTGTACACTAAACAAAATCCTCAGCTACCCCAGACTCTGCTGGACACCAGCAGTTTACCCACCCTCTCAGATACCTTCCCTAGAAATTTCCAGAATGCAAGCTTCCTCCACTCACATGGTTTCTCTGCCTGGCTAAAGGTGCAGGAAGTGAGACTATCTAGAATGGTGTTTGGTGTTTGGGTAGCAAGCTGTGTCTCTGGGGCAGTCAGTCTTTTGCAAGGTGTTTGCTAGGTGTAGGTCCTACTTGCTTTGGGACTGAGTGGAAAAAAAAAAACAGAAAGAAAAAAAAAGACATATGATTGCTCCTAGGTATGGCTGAGGCATGGCTGAGGAGGGAGTTTATTGTGGATAAAATAAGGGAGAGCGTAGTTAGAGGCAGGGACATCTGGGAGAGTCCAGAGTGGACATACCAGACTGAGCTGCACCATTCTGGAAGAGGGGGAGGGGAAAGGAGAGGGAAGAGAGGGGAACCAGGAGCAGCAGCCAGAAGGCCTAAAGATACAAAGGGAATGAGGGATTGTGGGAGAACCTGGAGGCCAGCGTCTGCTTTGATATGTCAAAAAGGCACCTCAGTCATCTGTCAAGGGTTTGAAACCCAACAAGGACCTCACGGAGTATGGAGGACAGAGGAGGCTGTTTGGGGTCAGGACCCCTGAGTGACAGGCTCTGAATTCTTCAGAAGCAGATGGGGAACCCCGGAGGCCAAACCACCCCCTCAGAGCTGTGGATCAGGTAGACTTCTTCCATGTAGCCTCAGTTTCCATATCTGTCTGGAGGGTGTGAAATGAGGAGAGGGAGGTGGTGAGATCGAATGAGGTAGCTTACAAAACATCCCGAGAACGGTATGTTGTCTAAATTTGGATTTTCCCCTAAGCAAAGCGACAGATTTTAATTTCTCCCATCCCTTTCTCATCACTGCCTCTCCACCTAGACATTTCCTCGGCTTGATTAAAAATGCATTTAGAAGCATTAGTCATTTCCAGAAACTCCCCTCATCTCCTCGGCTGGTGCAGTGTCTTTCGGTGTTTATATTCTGCTTTTTTTTTTTTTGGCTGATGTGCTTTGCACAGACTTAACAGTCTGAGGAGACTTGAGCTAAAGTTTTGCATTCCTTTCTCTTTTGCTCATAAACCAGGTTTACATTTTGCATACTGTTCTGAGGCCTGTACAGCCATTCCTTTCCTGGCTGCTGATGGGTCTTTGAGCTGATTCTTCAAGGCCTGAGCCATGCCCATGTAATGATGCTGTAAAAAAAAAAAAAAAAAAAAAACAAGGCCTGTCCTTTCCCTTTTCATTCTTTTCCTGGGATGGCTTTGGTGGCCTGAGAGAGAGTGGAGTGCTGAACTGCTGGAGCTCCCACTCAGGGAGGGTCCAGTGCTCCCAGCTCCCACCTGGGGGGGATCCACTGCTCACAGCTCCAGTATGACAGCTTATCTAAACTTTGTCCAGTTGTCAGCACCCCAGCATCCACTCGGCTCCTGGTGAGAGGGGCAGTTTTCGTTCTGCTCTGATCACATTTTCTTTTTGGAGTGTCATCTGCTCTTATCTTGCTCCCACGCTGGGACAGGGTAAGAGACACTGGGAGGCCAAGAGCATGCCATGGGTTCTTTCCCGGGTGCTGCCTACATGCTGTCTGCATTTCAGGCAATGGAATGGATGGTTCGGGTGCCAGTGTCTGGGGAACATGTATTAAATGAGGTTATTAAAGACACACTTATTAAACACGCACAGATCCTCCCAAGAATTCTCTGTGTAATCACAATAAATACATTTTTAATGACAGGTCTGGTATTTACGTTCTGGAAATGGCTCTGGAAAATCGAAGCTGAATGCATTTTTAATTGTTCTGCTTTAGTGGCGCTCACGTCAGCAGCCTCTCCCTCATGGCTTCCTTGACCCATCATCAGCACCCTCTGTCTGCACCCTCTGTCAATCTTGGGTCCTTTGGAAAGTATAATGGGTTAGGAGAGACATCCCCACCTTAGGGCACGCTGGCTGGCACCAGGGAATCAAAGTCACCTGTTTTCTCCTTCCTTGGGCTCATAGGGCCTGGCCAAGGTCTCCTTACTCAAGTCAGGGTTGCTATACACTGTCCACCCTTAAAACTCTGGGCACCGTGGCTACTGGAACAAATGACCACAACTGGGGCACTTTAAGCAACAACCGGGGACTCTCATAGTCCTGGAGGTCAAAGGTTCAAACCATGGTGTCACAGGTCAAGGTTTCCTGTGAAGACTAGGAAGGGAGGCCCAGTATGTTCCTGCCAGCCATTGGTGGCTGAGTTGCTGAATCTTTGCCTCTGTATGTTCATATGTGTATAGGTGCACATGCGTGCAGATGCATATATGTGTGGGTGTGCACACACGCCCATGGAAGCCAGAGGTCACCTTCCGTGCTGGTCCTTTGGAGCCATTCACTTTTGTTGTGGATGTTTTGTTTTAAGTCAGGATCGCTCGCTGGCCTGGAGCTGCCCCAGTGGGGTTAAACTGGCTGATCAACAAGCCCCAGGAACCACCTATCTCCACTTCCCCAACTCTAGGATCAGAAGTGTGTACCCCAATGCCTGCCTTTTTTTAATGTAGGTTCTGGGCACTGAACTCAGGTTGTCCGGTTTGCATAGCAGCCACTTTGCTGACTGAGCTATTCTTCACATGACCATCTCGCTGTGTGTTCCTTCTAAAGACAATGGCTTTAGGGATTGGATTTAGGGCCTGGCCAGATGATTTGGGATGTTATCATCTCAAGAACATTAACTGAGCCACCTCTGTAAAGACCCCTAACAATTCATGGGGTTCAAGACATCTCAAGAGATGGACATCGCTTTGAGAGTTACCACTCAGCCCATGGCATGGTCCATTGTTAAGCTCTGGGATGCCATCTGTATTGGATTTCCTAAATGACCACTGGCTCTTGCCCTGTCCTCTGTCCTTCAGCCAGCCACTCTTTTTATCCCACTTAATCCACAGCTAGGTCCCTGCTGGCTACTGTGCCACCACCCACCCTTTCCCAGAAAGGCCCACAGACTTGAAAAACACACAGCCCGGTGCTGCTGATGGACCCAATCCCTCCTTGTGGCTCACACCTGCCATCTCAACCCTCTACCCAAAACCCTGGTAGCCCAGGTGTGGGAGTTCGCAGGCAGAGCTGGAGCCACCCCAGGGGTGTGGGGTCGCGGGGTGCTTCTGTTCTCTGGAGGATTTGTGTGCTATTTGCATCTTCTCCATAATAGAGCTGATATGTGAGATAAAGAGAAATTCACAGCAAAGTGCCCTGTTACTGCCCCCCACCCCCTGGAGAGTGTTGGTATGCCCATCCATGCTTTCAGAGCTCAACGCCCCCCCTCCCCAAACCACCACCACCCCCATCCAGGCAAGGCACAGACGAAATCAGTGTGGTGAGTGACTATTGGAACGGAATGGGTCCCAGGACTCTGGGTTCTGATTTAAAACTGGACAAGCCCTGAAGACGAATCTGTCCCCTGAAACACACTGAAGACTGCCCCTCAGGAGGCCCTGCACTGTGCTCTGTGCCTGGGGGGGTTCATGTTCTCAGCCTTTTAAAGCTTGCTCTCCTAAGCGTCCCCACATGTGTGTTCTTTATATGTGGGACTCACATCTTTCAGGCCCTTCAAGAACCAGTATTGGCCGCCTGGGGGCGCTGTTTTACCCCCAGTGAATGTGCCTGGTGCAGAGAAACTAGCTCAGCCTTGCTTCTCTGCCCAGAGAGTCTAGATGAAATGAAGATCTGGATGCTAGGCCCTAAGGTGGGATCTTAGGCTGCGTTCTAAACAAGCACTAGGAAATACTGATACTGCCTGTCCATAGAAGAGCATAGCTAGTGGTTCCGGGAGTCCCTGCAATACTAAGCAGCCCAATGGTGGTATCTGGTGAAGCTGGACTCTGTCTACCTAGTGTCTGTGTGTGCATTGCCCCTCGGTTCTGACTCTATCCTCATTCAGTCCACCACACAGCTTTCCCCTAAGGAGACGCCCTGCCACTACGTGTATAGACAACCCCCCTCCCACCCCCAGTCAAGGTTCTTTGTCATCTCTCTCATTGAAATTTCTATGTTCTTGCTTATATTGCTTCTGCCACTGCAAGAACACAAGTTGTGAGCATGGAGACCTGTCAAGTCCATATGGTTGATTACAGGGTGCCATAACCAAACACTGACTGGTGCTAGGAATGCATGTTGGGCTTGAATGCATGGGTTGGTGGAGAGACGGGTGAACTAATGAATGGGGGTGATGGATAGATGGTATGTAGATGTGTGTGTGTGTGTGTGTGTGTGTGTGTGTGTGTGTGTGTGTGTGTGGCTAGCTGGATGAAATGATAGTTGGATAGGTGGGTTAAGGAGTGGATAATAGATGGTCAGACAGATGGATGCATGCATGGATGAGTGGATGAGTGGATGAGTGACAGTGACAGTGTGGTTTTAGGAAACACTGCTGGGACCGTGAAGATTCTTTCCACTGTCAATCAAGGAAAGGAGGAAGGGCATATTCTGAGCCAGGAGAAAGCTGACCATGGTCCACCTTCCCACTCTTGGCCTCCTTTCTGGGTTACAGCCTCCAGGATCTACACTGAGGGTTGCTATTGAGCAAGTTGAGTTTGAATTAGGGCCACACTTCCATGACCCAGAGGGTTCTGTACCAGAGCCACCTCTGTGGCATACCACAGGTACACTTGACCTTGGTGTCTGCCATGGGGGGAGTCAGGAGCAGCCTCAGCAGCTCAGCAGGAGTGGGGCAATCCAGGCTTCCTCTCAGAAAGGCTTTGTTGAAATCTGTCCTTTTTGTTGGAGGTGGAGAGCATTCCCTTTCTCCTGGCTTCTCTTTAATTATGGAATCTTTGACATATAGAGAAAAGTGCAGAAAGCAGTAAACTAGCAGCTTTGGGACCAGCGGCAGAGGCGGGCTAGTGCACACTGAACGCTCCCTTAGTTCTTCTCAGTCTGCCTCCATTGTGCTTAGTCTGGTGTCCTGTGATTCCTGGGGCCAGTGGATGGGGGGCAGATACACCTCATGTAGGTAGTAGAATTCAGGGTGTCATTATTAGTCACAGCAGAGTCTCACCCAGCTCAGCCATTACTTAGATGTTAAATGTTTCACTCTCTATGGGAGAGTTCACACTTCCTTAAAGCAATAGATTCAGATAAAACTCATTCTTTGCCCTTCTGCTAGCCCCCTCCTCCCCAGCATCTACCTGGAAGAAATCTCCATCTTGAGCTTGGGGTAGACCATTCCAGTTTGCTGTATAGCTTACCCATAAAGCAGAAACTTAAACACATGCAACAACATATAAATCACAATTTATATTGGTTCTAGACAATGTGCGCCTCTCTGTAATCAGACATCCAAACATTGAGCTTGTTTTAAAAATTGATATGAATAGCATCATCCTGCTTTGGGCATTTGATTTATGTTCTCAACTTTGTTCTGGTAGTTTCCCCATGTTGCATGTGGATCCTCTCTGATGTGTGAATTCTCCATCATGGGATGGTGATTTTGACGACTAGGGAGTTTGCTATTCCAGTCAGGGCAGCAGCGAGCCTGGGAGTCATAGTGAGCTACACAGTTGCTTCCCCAGGTAGGTACAGGGCAGGGGGCAGGGCCGGCTGGTGTCTTCTCTCTTCATCTTGCCACCTTGTCAGTGGGGTGGCTCACTCCTGTCTATCTTTGATATCCTCACACTTTGCCTGTTTCTATTCACAGACTATACAGCTGTGTCTCAGTGCCCTCCTGAGGAGACATGTACCTTCCCAGGGCCACAGGCAGGCCTCCTCTATGTGACTTTCCTGCATAGGCATGGCTGTACCCCTCTGCTTCTGTCAAGTTGCTTAAGTCTTTCCTAACCCCTTCCTCTTCTTGAGAGGGGACCAAGACATCTCCAGGACCCCAAATGTCAAGATGCATCTCCTCTAAGTGTCTCCTCATCCCTGGCCCAGGGCCCTTTGCTCTTTGTAATACCCACAAAGACATTCTCTCTTGAGAATGTTTTATCTTTCATAGTTAGGTCTTAAAGCACCAATGTTCTGACAGTAATCCTGTGGGTGATGTGACTCTCAGGAGTGTCCCTATCCCTAACTTAGACATTTCACAGACTGACACTGGCTGTGGGTTGGTTGTTTCAGGCAGGGCATGTGGGGGGGGGGCCCACTTGAGGCTGAAACCCTTCACCAGGTATACTCACAATGACAGGGATAGGACAGAGACCACCATGACATATTTGCCAAGAAAGTGAACACTGAAGCTCCAGAGGCAAGGCAGGCACTGGAGCATGTTTCAAGGTTTTACTCACTGGTACGTGCTAAAATTTCCTGGGCCAGAGCAGGTCACAGGGTTGCCTACAGCAGTGAGAGAGGGACATGGGGCCAAGTGGCAGAGGTGGCAGGAGTAGTTCCAGGAGACCCTGCTGTGCACATTAGCAAGCACACTCAGGGGAAAGGAAGGGTGGAGCCTGAGGGGCTGTTCAGCATCTCTCTGCACATACCCTGCTCCCCCATGCAAAGGTCTCAGGCAACTTTCCATCTTCCTTCATTTCATAATCTTTCATTTTTAATTCATCTCACCTAAGCATTTTAATTGTCATTAATTTGTTTAATTTTCATTTCTGCTTTATTATACATATAAATGCAAATGCACAAGCTTTTGGTTTATTGTGCCTCTTGTTCTGTTGGTTAATTCTTGGAATGATGCTCCCTCCACAAAACACACTGTGGGAATCTGTTCTATCATTTGCTTTTATGTTCCAAGAGAGCTGGGGGTTTGGGATTTCCAGATCATGTCTATTTCCCTGTAACACCACTGTATTGGTATAGCATCATGTTTAAAATAAAATTTGATTCTATCTTTCCACAATATCTCCCTCACACCTCGTTTTCACAATCAGAACTCAGGCCTGGCATACACAGCACACACACATACTCTGCCCCTGAACGGCACCCAATATCTATTTTCATAGACTGTGTCAAGGCTTCATGGTCTGTGTGTGCCAAGTGGGAGGGATCAGAACTTTGAAACTCAATAGCTGGGATCCACCTGCTCCCAACACTCCTCGCTATTAAGAAGTGTGAGTCCTCTGTGGTAGCAGAGGCCATGTTGTGTACATTCCGGCTTGCTTCTCCTAAGGGAGAGGTTGTACAGAGCAGGAAGCAGGGAGTTTGATCTGCCCGTGAGGCTGCTGTGACTCCCAGGGTATACAGTGTCTTTCTCAGTGGCCTGGATGCCAGGACTGGTAATGAACGGGAGTGCCGATGGGTCCTTGTCAGCAGGGAAAGCTGAGCAAGTGCAGTCACAGCTCCCAGAAAAGAGCACTGAAGGGTAGTGTGCTGTAACCTGGTGGCTTCTGGAGGGCAACAGGCTTGCCCCGCCAGGCTAGTGTTGGCTGTTTCAGTACCCTGTGTGCCAGGCTTTGGCATGGGTGGTGTACATGCACACAGAGAAGTTGGTTTTAATCTTTGCTCAGTCTCTGTCCTTCCTGGTGACCTCAGGGACCTGCCATCCAAGGATCCCAGTGGTTTGACCCAGACCCTCTATCCCACAGCTATTGCAAAGGTGGCTTTCAGCCCAAAGATGGCAGTTGCCACAAAGATGGTATCTGTACCACTTCTGAACTGTTTAGGGGTCAGTGATCCTTTCTGTCTCCCTCATGGCCTCAGCATGTGACTTCTCATCAGCTCCCTGACTACAGGGAGCTGAGTTAAACCCAAATAAGACGCAGGGCAGGTAGGGATCTCAAGAGAGGCCCTGACTTGGAAGCTTTTGAGTCTAGTCAATAAGTCATCATTTGACATGAAGCAGCAGTTTGTGGGCTGGGTGCATGCCTGTAATCCCAACATTTGGGAGGTTGAGTTGGAGTCCAGCTGGGGTTGTGCTGTGAGGGACAGACCAACCAGGGATGAAATTTGTGAAAATGTAAGGATGTTTTTCTGTGTCCCCAGTCCCTATAGCCTCTTACCCATCCATCTAACCTCCCTCCCTCCCTCCCTCCCTCCCTCTGTTCCTTCCTTCCTTCTTCCTATTGGTCCTCTTCCTCTGCCTTTGGTTCTCCATCCGTCTTACCTTTTTCATTCATCTCTTCCCATTATCTCTCTAACCATTTATCATTCATTCACTCATCTATTTCCTCCTCCACCCTTCCATACAGCTATCCATCCACCCATCTACTTGTATAGCTGTCCCTCATTCATGCATCCATCTGCCAAACTATCGGTTCACCCATCATTCTCCATTCATCCAGCTAACTGTCACACAACCTTCCATCTACTGTGGTTTGAGTGTGAAATGTCCCCCATTGGCTTGCATGTTTGAGCACTTGTCCCTCCTTTCCATTAATTCCCTGCTTCCTGTGTATGAATTCAGTGTGACCAGGCAGCCTCCTGCCACTTCCATCATTCCTTCCTAGCAATGTCATCTCTACTGTGGTGGACTGTCTCCCTCTGAACTGTGAGCCAAAAATAAGCCCTTTCTCCCTTGAGTTGCTTTTGTAAGTGTATTTTATTACAGCAACAGGGAAGTTACTAAGGCAGTATCAGTTCATTATTCACCCTCTATCAACTCACCTATCCATTCAGTCATTCATCATCTATCTATTTATCCATTCATTCATTCATTATTATCAAATATTCATCTATCCTTCCATCATCATCCACCTATGCCCATTATCCTTTCATCCATCATTCTTTCTCCACCCACTCATTGTTAATATATCTATTATTATCAATTCATCATCCAACCATCCATCTACCTATACATGCTTACTCCACTAATCCATCTACCCACTTATCCATTCATCATCCAATATCTACCAACCCATCCACCATTCATCTTCCCATCATCTGTTCCATTCATCATCCATTTGTCCCTCATCCTCCATCATCCATCCACCCATCCCATCATTAATCTAATCTATTCATAATTTTTCATCACATATAACTATCCAAGAATCCATCCATCATCCACCCAGCCATTCATTATTCATCCATTCATCCGCCATCTGACATCTATTCACCTAGACTTTCAATTAGAGTACACCATAAGTGGCACCTGAGACTCTAATTGTAGAGGGATACAGATGAGGAAACCACCCATGACATGAAGTGTGATATAGTCCTTAGTCCTCACTGTCATGAGACTTAAAAGGACAGGGAAGCTTTAGGCATGCCACTCTACTGGAGATGGTGGCCATCATGAAGGATGCCCTGGAAAAAGGTTGTCTTCTCCCCTAGGAAGACTTTGTGCAGTTCCTCCTCAGCCTCTCTGAAGGCCTCCTGAAAACTTCTGTCAAGTCTACACAGCCACCAGTTCTTCTGTTTTTCTAAACTACATCACAGGGAATGGCTCTTGAGGGTAATGGCAGCATTGTGTTTACCTAGTCTGCCAGGCCTGTGGTGTAGCCTATTAGTAGGACCTGACTCGACACTTATTTTCACAGACTTCACCCTGGCCTTGGGACTGTCTGTCTGTCATTCTTCCCTCCTTACCGTCTAGAATTCCAATACTCGACCCACGTCTGGTGGCTGGAATGGCCACCCTAGAGTGATGCTCACCCTGTGGTGTGACCACTCCATGTACTGAAAGAGCCCCCAGGAGAAAGCTAGCCTGCAAGTCAAAAGCATGCCACGGCAGTGTTTGCCTGGAGTTGCCTTCCTGGTTGTTTTCAGGGGCCCTGGCTTCTCTGTTCCTGTGATGGCAACTGACACAGGCAGACAAGCCCCACATTCTAGGTCCACATGACAATAGCTATCTTGGATGCTCTTTTAAGAATAGAAGACTGTACAGGTGGAGAGAGTCCTGGTGGTCTAAGTCTCAGGCCTCCTTGGACATTAAGACCTCCCCTCTGGAGTTGTCCTACCACTGCCGTCACCTACCCCTGAGCTGGGGGTCTCCCTGCAACCTCTTTCTTCCCCAGAGCCCCTCCCAGGGACTACTCTGAGTGGTCAGGTGCCTCCTCCAGATCTCCAGGACTGGAGTGACAGCCTGCCACATGTTCCCCATGTTGTGGTCCCCTGCCTCCTAGGATCTAGTCTTCCTGTGTGCTCTTCCTCTAGCACAGTCTGAGACCAGAAGTGAGTCTGGGGTCCTGCTGAAATGAACAATACCCACAAGGTGTCACCCTGGCTTTCAGCACCCAGGCCTCTCTGTTCCTTCACACAGGACCCTGGTTAAGGCTCTGATCATTTAGGAGGAACCTTGGGGTGGGTGTTAACAGATTTTATTCTAGAAAATTCTCCATCACAAAAAAGTCCCTGCTAAATATAACTCATGATCACCACAGAACTTTTGAAAACTATAAAATAGATGAGGCATAAAAGCAATCCCTGGGTTAGTCCCACCCCACGAGATTAAAGCTATTAATATCTGAGATGAATATTCTCTCCAGGCTTTTTAAGATGCAAATATATACATGTTTTATAAATGTTGAATCCCAAAAGAATTATGTATTAAACATTTTCTTATGCTCCGGCGTGTTTTCGCAGCCTCTATTTTTAATGGCCGTATAATGTACCCTGATCTAAAGAAGGTATTATTTATTTAACCAAGTTCTCGATTTTAGATGGGTGAGTCACTTTCAATTTTCACTAAGGTGGAGATGTGAACTGTAAAGAGCTGCGGCACCCGTCCCTCTGCCGACATCACCCTGCATCTTGGAGCCTGCTTAGGATGTGTGCCTGAGTGTGACTGTCCTCTCCTGCGTGATGGGGTTTGGGGTGGTGGGAGTCTGACGTGTCTGAGCATGTGGCAGGTTTGTTGAGGCTGCTGTTGATGCTGCTGGGAAACTGGGAAACTGAGGAGCCATTTAGACAAGAGGATAGCTGCAGGCCCTGCCTCCCTCCTGGTGTGGCTGTCTGCTGGCTGAAGGAAGGCTTGCTTGGCAGGCTGAAAAGCAGTAATAGTCAGGGTCCAGTAAACCCTGCTTTGAGACAGTGGCCTTTGACACCTCTCCTTTCCCCCAGCACCTTCATTAGCGACTTTTCTCAAGGCTGTGATGAAATACCAGACAAAAGCAGCTTAAGGAAGGGTCTGGTTTGGCTCATAGTTTGAGGGTACACAGTCTCTCATGGTGGGAAAGTCATGACAGGAGC
>CAJQZJ010037406.1:0-33258 GCA_907164525.1 Lophiomys imhausi | reverse complement strand
AGAGAGAGAGAGGGAGAGAGAGAGAGAGGGAGAGAGAAAGAGAGAGACAGAGAGAGAGAGGGAGAGAGAGAGAGGGAGGAATGCTAGTACTTAGCTCATGTTTTCTGAAGCCTGAGTTCAGAGCAAGGGCGTGCTCACAGATAGAGAACCATTGCAAATGGACTTAACATCAGGAGGGAAGTAACTGAAGCTATCATTCCCAGCAGGGCTGGGGTGTGAAGAACAGGTCTACGGAGGTTAAAAGCTGTTTCCAAGCTTCTGAGACCATCCTGGGGGTCCAGGGATAGTGCCATCAGGCAAATCAGACTGTCCCAGAGAACGGAGCTGGAACTCAATCCTGCAGTGGTTTTTCTACTAAGCAGGATTCCTTTACAGGGACCACCTGGCCACAGACATCGAAGGTGTGAGGGCCAACTCTTAGCATTGCTGGGGAGCAGAGGCCTGGGTGGTCTCTGAGACCCACTGCAGGGGTAGGGGGCGCCATGCTGAGTCTGGACCAGGGATGACTGAGCCTCGCCTGACTCAGGGTTCCTGTTGGAGCTTCTCTCACTGCTCTCTTGGCCTCTCCTATGCTATTCTCCCAGGGTGTGTGAATCTCTGCAGCCCTTGGTTTTGAGTGCAGGGGTGGATCTCTCCCAGGGGAGTACTCTCATCTCAACTGCTCTCCACAAACATCGATCTTTGACTGGGCAAGGGCTTGCTGGAACTGATACTGATAAGCTCTTCCCCAGTGAGAGGCTGTCTGCACTGTCTCAGATGCCTGACCCAAGACAGGAGGGTGGGGTAGAGGTGGGGGCAACAGAGGTGGCATGCTGCACCAGCCCAGGTAGCCAATGGTGTTTAGCACATGTAAAGACCACGAGGGGTGTTAACAGCAGCATCAACAGCAGCCTCAACAAACCTGCCACATGCTCAGACACGTCAGACTCCCACCACCCCAAACCCCATCACACCATAGTAGCACTGTGCACATTGGGTTCAATAGACAGGCCCATGTGTAAAGTAGGCTGCTCCATGGACTGACTATAGAACACTGGGAAATCTCTTTCTCAGTCCCCTCCATTCCCACCTGCACAGGGCCACAGCAGCAGTCCCCTCCCTTCAGAGTCCCATGACCTCTGATACACAAGGCCTGGCTAAACACAGACTCAGGGCCAACTTAGAAAAATTTCCCCAGGCTCTGATTTTGTTGGTGAAGCAGGCCAATGGGCATCTGGAAGACCTTGAAAAATTCACAGAGTTCTCCCTTGCCCAACCAGGGGTAGATGTCATGGGTCACAGGAGGGGGAGATGTTCAAGCGTGGCTTTGGACAGTGGCTCTGGTCTTCTGTGGACCCGTCCCCACAGCCTTCCTTATCTCTGCCAAGCCCATTGCCTTGTAGTGTAGAACCCTCTTGATTCACAGCTAAACTCACAGCAGTGGCACCCCAGGGAGGGTGTTGGAATTCAGAATTCGCCACCTGCCAGGCCTGTGTGGAATGTGCGATGCCACATGAAGCTTAAGTAGTTCACAGGCTTGGCACTGAGCCACCTGCTGCTTCTGCGCCCACCATCCTGAGGATGGCAGGGGGCTACCTGCACTCTGAAATGTTTCCCCAGCAGATGGACACCATCACTTCGGTTTGGCTTTGTTTCCCTCTATGGAGGCGTCTTCTCTGGCCATGTTCCTGGTTCTCTCTTAGACACACAAGCTCTGCAGTCCAATGCCTTCCCCACCCATGCTGCATTTGATTTAAAATTCTACTTGGGTTCCCAGTGGGACTGCTGGCTAGAGTCCACCCATGGCTCCTCCATCTCCTCTAGGACTCAGATCAAAGATTTGAGTTCAAGTCCTGACTACTTCTTATAAGCTGTGTGGCCTTGGGAAAGCTCCTAGTTGTCTCTGAGCCCATGTCTATGGAATGAGGATGGCCTTGGTTTGAGGTCCAATTAATGGATGTAGAATGGATAGATCAGTGCCTGGCTTCAGTGCTTCTGATATTATTCCTTACCATCCCCTGAGAAACATCTGTTCCTTACAGTGATGGGACAGAGGGACTAGGTTTCCAACTCTTGTGGATCTCTCTGTATGGTGGCATATACCTCCAAAGTGACAGATCCAATATTGCTCTCTACTAGGTACTGGGGGTAGCAAGTGACCAAGCCACAGTCCTGACCCTCAAGGGATCCAGAAACTCTGCCACCATTTTCTGTCACCATCTTCCCATCACCTCTGTGGAGACAACTACTATGTCCTGTCCTTTCTGTCCTCTGTCTCCTCTTTGACCTCATCTAGATTGGGGGAAATCATAGTGTTTCCTACATCCAGAGAGCAGGGTCCAGAGGGTCATTTGTTGGACAGGAAGGACACTTTGACCTCTGTTGCCCTCCTGACCCCTTACTCCTTTTTGATGAAGTAGATGGCGGGATGGAATTGACTTGCAGTGTCTCAGCATGTTTTCTGTTGCTGTAACAAAATACCTGGGACCGTAAAACATACAAAGCCCAGAGGTTTATTTAGCTCAGAATTCTGAAGGACCACAGTATAGCTCCAACACATGCTCCTCCAATGAGGGCACCATACTATGTCATCCCTGATACCAGTCTTTCATGTCAAAGCAGAACAACTACACAAATGGATCACTCTTCTTATAAAGCCACCAATGCCACCTTGGAGGCCCCCATCATGGCCTGAACACACGCATTTTGGAGGGCACATCACAACACAGCCGATAGCTCCACACAAGTCCATGTCATTTTCCCCCCACACATGTTGTGTGCATGGTGTGTCACCCATCTATTCAAGATGGATCTCTCTGTCAGGCTGGTGGAGCACGTCTCCCCATTATCCTCCATCTATGACCTGCTACATCTCCCTCTACGTGCCTTAGAACTGGCATCCCCTTCATACCTCTAGGAAGACCTAGTGGCCTGGACGTTTTCCTTCCCCATGCCTTCTTGCTGTGAAGCATGGAATCCTGCCTTAGTCTGGAAACTCCCTGTCTGTCTACCCTTATCAGTCATTGGTCCAGGGATGGTTGCCTATAGGGGAGGGGCACAGGAACCCAGCCAGCCTGTGTGGCCTGAAGTCTGCACACATGCTTGTGGCTCTGGGAAGTTCACCACAGGGCTGGAGAAAGAAACAAAGTCTGACACCCCTGCTTGCTCACCCATGTGCAAAGCAGGGTTCCCTGTGAACTAGCTGTAGGACCTGTGGAAGCCTTTGTCCATTGGTGCTAAGAATTCCCACCTGCACTGAGCTGCAGCAACAGCCGCTTCTCTGCAGGGTTCAAATGTCACAGCTGGGGCTGGGTCACATTTCCTCTGTGATGCTCCCATGTGTCTGTCTCTGCCATCATCAGCCTGTTTTGGTGGCTCTCTGTTCTGGAGCTTGGACCTTCCTGGCCAGACCCAGCACCTCCCACCTGGACACCCACCCTAGCCATGACAAGGTCCCTGGGCTCCCATTTTGCTCCTAAGGCCAACTTCCAAGTAACAGAAAAACCCTTCATCCTGCCCAGCTTGGAACTGACTCCTGGCTTCCATTACATTCAGAGGTCCATGTGGCCTTGGACACACCCCGAGAACCCTCAACCTCCTGCCCCTGGCTAGTCATCCAAAGCCAGGTCCTCTCTCATTGTAGCCAGCCCACCTCTCCTGCCTCTCTACTCCCCATCTGTACCCCAGCTCAACTCTGTCCTAAGCCCTCTAACCTGTCCAACATGTCAGCTTCCAGCAGAATGGACTCCTCAGAGCTGCCTGCAGACTGTTGGAGGGATCTCTTTCCTGAGATGCTGTCACCCATGTTGTTTTCTCTACCCTGATCTTTCAGTCTTCTGGGATTCACATACAATACTTAAGATTTTCATATTATTTTGACATTATTTTAATGTCATTTTCCTTTTCAAAATGTCATTGTTGGCATTATTTCTTTGTATGCAGCTCATCTGCCTTGCATGTTAAGTGGTAGGCTTGAGTGAACAGAGACCTTCTCTGTGTGACATCATGTGCCCCCCATTAGCCCCATTTCTAACCCCTGTGTTTTCAGGGCTGTTAGCCCAGTATAGCTTGTGGGACCCTGCCAGTGCTTCCCAGGTACATAGAAGATCCCCCCCAGCCTCCCACAGGTAGAGAGAGCAGAGCAAAGGGACACTTCTTCCCTTTTCAACCTGAGATGCTGATCTGGGCTATTCTGTTTGGATGGCCCAGTCAGACTTCACCCTCACTCAGTGCCTGGCTGGAGTTGACACTCAGGAAGCCTGGGCATCCCATAGTTCCCTTTGGGTATGGTGCTTTCTGTGGCTTCTCATGTCTCAGGACCTTGGAAGCAGCAGGGAGTCTCTGAGTGTACGAGAGCTGGCAGGCCTGGAAAAGTAGGACCCCCCCCCCAACTCCCAGTGTGTAGTATTGGCCAGTGTCAACATTGAATTCCCCTACCATGGCCAGCTTCAATCTGTCAAGGTGTGTTCCTGGATAAAGAACCGGTTGGAGGTGTTACCCTTCATCCTCTCTCCACAGCTATGTGAGCACAGTGGCTGCTGTTTAGGACTCTGGGGTCCTGAAATTTCATAGGAGCTTCTGGGTCTGTGGCAGTGGCCTGGGTGGACATGGCTGGCCCCACACAGCAAATGGAACTTTTCTAGTTTTTCCCCAGAGATCTGGGAAAAGAACTCCTGGCTTGTCACCCTCCCTAACCCTCGTATGTTCCCTGGCCATGTGCCAGTGGTGATGGACCCCAAGGTGCTGTACTGGGAAATGGCAATTGCTGTTTCTGGGTGCCTGATTTTGGACTCTTCTGTTAGCCTGAGTCTCCGGTTCTCACCCCCTGCAGAAAGCCCCGAGAAGCAGAGTGTTTCTGGGCAGGAAGGCTTATAGGGTCCTATCTCTGCCTCACTCACCTGGGCCTGGTAGCCCATTGTCCCCAGAAGTGTCCTCTGACCTCTGTTGACTTCATCCCTTTGTCTACCCTTCCTGGATGCTAATCCTGATCTCAGAGCTATGGAACCTGGTGTACACAGTCCTCTGTGCTGAGGGAGGAAGGGGACATGAGGAAAGATCTAGTGGCTTGCTTAAAGTCTCCCACTGCTACTGTGTTGATTATGCCACTCCTGGTGAAGGAGTGGTCGTCTCTGTGGGCACACACCCCTCAGGATGGGTACCTGCAGCAGTTCACACAGAACCCTTGTATTGGCTTTCCCTAGGAGTCACAACAGAGGCCAGCAGGGCAGGAGACATAGCTGTGTCATGCACAGGCAACGGGAGAGGAGGTCGGCTTCCAAGGTCCTATAAGCCCTTCTGGCATACTGTCACTGTGATGCACCCTCAGTTACCTGTGGAGGGTCACCCTGCTGGCATGTGTTGAGACCAGTCCTCTAATCTGGGTTTGAGGTTATTAAGGCCATGAGGTCTCAATAGAAGCTTCTGGTAATCTGGCATGGGTACTACTGTCCTGTGTGGAGGCAGAATAGATCTTTGATCTTCAAGAACCTTTTGCCACCAACTTTTGGGCCCAACTCAGGGAACCAGGGAACCCAGATGTTCTGGTTCAGGTGTGGTCTCTGGATTCCAGGGCTACATGGGCCCTTCCCTGGGCTTGCCCCATCCCTTCAGATGCCAACATTACATTTGGCCAAGTTGGCAGCCAGCAGGTTTTCAGGCTTTCTGTGTCCCCCAAACCCCTGACCTTGGATCACTAATGACAGCAACCTCCAGAATCCCAGGGGGCTGGTCTGGGTGGTCTTGGACAGTGTCCCAAGTGACTTCCCTCTTCAGATGGGAATCACTGGATCCAGGTGACAAAGAATCCTGCCTACCAAAATGTCACTCTCATTCTGCTCTTCTTGGGGCTTTCTTCCCTTGTAGCCTAGGGATCACCACCCTGAGAAACTGGTTTAGAAGTGGTGAGACTTTCCCTTGTCTCCTGAAACTATTCCTTTTGTCCTAAATAAAAGGCTTAAGTTGTGTGTCACCCTCCCAGGTCAGAAGCCAAGTGTGTCTAGTCCCTCCCAGTTTGATGGAGACCTCATAGATAGCAGCAAGGCTTCCCAGTTGTGGTGGGTGTGGAGATGCCCAGGCCATGCACCTTCCTCTCCAGCTGCCCAGGCCACGCCCCTTCCTTCCCAGCTGCTCAGACCACGCCCCTTCCTTCCCAGCTGCCCAGGCCACGCCCCTTCCTTCCCAGCTGGTGGAGGGGCCCAGCTCAACGTGTAGGCATGTTTGCTCTGGCCAGCAGATGACATTAGACTGCTTTATGGAGCCTTCAGCGTAGAGGCTCCATGTGTGAAGCTCTCACAGCCTGAGATTCCAGTTCCATTGGTGACATTCGAAGGATCAGCAGTGGCGCAGTGTTCTCACAAGGATGTCCATCTTAGGCTGAGTTGTGGCACAGGAGAGAGCCCAGTTTGACACTGCTCACACTTGAGGGGATTTTAGGGATATTAGAACCTTTTCTAGGTTCAGACAGGAAACTAAAACCTCCCAAATCATGATTCCAGTCCTCCGGAGGGGAAGAAGGGTCCATCCCCTGGGATGAAGGAGGAATGGAGTGTACTGTGGTTTCCAGATAGGACACCCTATCTCACTGCCCACCCAGCCCCCTGCACTGGGGGTTTTGGCTGCCATTCAGCACTGGCTGCCAGAGAAAGCTGCTGCTTCATGCCGTCCTTTGGGGGGGGGGCTGGGGTGAGGGTCTGTTGTTCTTTCCCATACTCAGGGTATTTAGACTATGGAATCTGGGGGCTGGCTAGCACCTAGAAGCATGTGGACAGACAGATCAGAACCTGCAATGACTCTGGGGCCTTGCTGTCTAGGGTGCCCACCCACTCAGACCTGGAAGGAACCTTCCAGCACAAATGGCTTTCCTAAGGGTGGACCTTCAGGAGTGTGTCCTTGGACTCCATGTCTTCAAAAGTGTGTAGATGCCACTTTCTGGCAGAAAAATACAAACAGTACCATCAGAGAAATGGAAGTGAAACAGAGAGTGGAGGAAGGGGACAACAGTGGGGTCTTCTCTTGTCTCTTGTGGGTGCATACTTTGGAAGGGGCTGCCACATGGACTCCTCTAAATTCTCCAGAAGCATCTAGAATTTGCAATAATTATTTGCAAAAAAAGTGAGGACATTAGAATGGCTTTCTGGAGCCTTCAGCCTAGAGGCATGTGAAGCTCTCTCAGGTACACCCTGAGGTTACACCTCTATTGGGGGACATTGACGGGGTCAACAGTGGTTCAGGGCTCTCACAAGGACATCCTTCTTGGGTTGTGGCATGGAGAAACCTAATCCCATCAGATCCATTCTTGATATCAACCTACCATTTTGAAGGATGTTTTTAGCAAATGAGCCAGTTGCCAAACCCTTTAACCCCAAACCTTTCAAACTCTGATCCAAGGCATTTGTAAGCTATGGACCATGACAGAGTTTTTACCTGTCTAGATATCTGCCCAGTGGTGGAATCTGATGGACACTCATGGCCTTCGTGGTAGAAGTTTCTGGCATCTGTCCAGCTGGGCAGTCTGACAGAGCCCCTGGCACATGTCCCCACCTCCAGTCACTGCATGCTTCGTGTCCTGCTCCCCACCCTCACAGGTGGGATCTGTTCCACTCGTGGGTGTGGTGAAAACAGCTGTTCTTCTTGAGGTCCCTTCTGAAGCAAGCAACATATAAGGCTGTCCTGTTGGTCCTTGTCCCTCTGCTGACCTGCCATTCCTGGTCACTAAGTGAATTTGTGGGTCTGATGGAAGTTGCTGGTGTCACCCCTAGTGCCTACCCCTCCTCTTGTCCCTCTGCCATCAGCCACAAGGTGCAGGATGAGCAAAGATTCAAGAGTGTGGCTCAGGTGGAGTCCTTCTGACTGGGCATAGGAAACCTGTGCCCTGCCAGTCACAGTGGACAGTGGGCCTGTGAGGTTCTTACCAGGTGTGTTCCAAGACAGGCTCCTATGGACCTTGGGTATATGGGGACACATCTGATCAGTGGTTTAAGGAAGCAGCTGACTCCAGGCCTTGGGGTTGTGTGGGAGTCAAGGAGAGGCCCCACCCTGCCTGTCCCCCACTGTATCTCTGGGTTGGAGGCAGTGAAATAGGCTCAGAATCAAAGAGGACGTGACACTCACCACCTCCTGGCCTCTGGTAGGCCAGGCTTATGTGGCTGGTGATGTCTCTATGCAAATGTCAGGTCAGGAAAGCCGTGGCATGTCACGTACAACTGTTAGCAAGCATCCCTGTGGCTCCCTGCCAGCATAGAGGAGGGGCCTCCACTCTGCTCAGGGCTCCTGGAGACATGAGTGAACTTCAAGTGCTGACTCTGGTGACCTCAAGCTGTGCTTTGGAATCTGACCTACAGCTGGACCCACAAGGCCACATCTGTGCGTGGGCCGCAGTGGGCAGTTTGTGCTTCACACTTTCATCACGTTGCTCAGGGCTGACCAGTGGGCCCAGGCCTTTCCAGCCGACAGTGCCAGGCCACAGGACTCAAGAAGTTCTGGCTGGTTGTACCCATGTCCCTGGATGATGGCCGAGCTCAAAACAGATGCCTAAGAACCGAGGTGTGGCCCTAGGGAGAGAGCACCCACTCACACTACTGGCCAGCCTGCCCAAGCCAGTCTCACCCCCATCCGGGCAATGGTGAGCGCTGCAAAGGAACTCCTATGCTCATGTCACAGATGCTTGAGCACCTAGTGCATGCAGGATTTCTGCTGGACTTGAGGCTTTTGCAGACAGGCGTCACACCCAGGGGCTGTCAGGGAGAGGCTCATGAGGTGCTGCAGACTACACATGAAAAGCAGGCAGTGGTCACCTGAGATAGGCGGGTGCACCCAGGGGAAGCCTCCCACTGGAGAAACACCCATGGGAGGCGCTGAGGCGAGGGGCGGGGGAGGGTGGCTTTGCAGACCCAGGGACCATGCTCTTCCATTAGAATAAGAACAGCAAACAACATTTGGAGAAAGCTTCTGGTTTATATAACACTTGCTCAGTCAGACTCCCCAGAGACTCTATCGATTTCCAAGATGGGTTTTGCTGATCATGGCAGGCATCATCAATGGGTGCTGGTCTCTAAGTGAAGGAACTTCAGGACATCATCTAGAATTGTCTCAACATCCCTATGAGGCAGACACAACCCTCCCAGTCTACAGATTGGAAAACTGAGGCTCGGCAGATGAAGGACCTGCTCACTAGGGTGCAGCTCTCGCTGTTGCCCATGCCACAGCCATTCTACACCCCTTAGGACATTCCCCAGGGCTCACCCGGCATGTGTGTGTGTGGAGGGGTGTTCTCCTGATTTTAAGTGCACCCCAGACTTAGCACCGGAGTGGCTGGAGTCTGAGAGGACAGATTCCCTTTGGTGGGACAAGACATGGACAGGAGTCCTATAAAGTCCAAATGTTTCTAGCCAGGCATGGTGGTGCACACCTTTAATCCCAGCACTCAGGAAGCAGAGTCAGGCAGATCGCTGTGAGTTCGAGGCCAGCCTGGTCTACAAAGCAAGTCCATGACAGCCAGGAGAAACACAGAGAAACGGTGTCTTGAAAAACCAAAAAAAAAAAAGTCCAAATGTCCCTTGTGGGTAGTGGCCACCCACACCCCTCCTCCAGAGAAGTCCAGGACCATTCATGTTCCAACTGCACCAGTGGGAGCCAGCCCGAGAGATCCCAGCCTGAGAATACCCAACCGCTCCACCCCAAGGGCCTGACTAGTGACAGTCCCCTCTACCCTACCTTTACCTACCTGACCCTCCTGCAACTCCTTTGGCTCAAAGTCGGGTGCCCACCCTGGGTGAGAGGCTACTGACATGTATCCCCAGGCTATCGGCATCACAGCATGGCAGGAGAGGGTGGCTGACTAGGGCAGGTGTAAGCGAGGGGGCCTTCTGTTTGTTAGAGACAGTGGTAAGGGCAGAGGCAGAAAGATGGAAGCTGTCCAGCATCAGGAGAGCATGGCTTTAAATGCCAGCTCTGCTCTCCCTGCTCAGAGCCTCAGCTTTTCATCTATGACATGGGTATGGGATAGTACCCACCTGATAGGGTCCCCCTAGGAGGCAGAAGACTGCAGGTGGGATCAGACCTCACAGGCTTTGGGTTCTGGTGACCACATTCATGGCTGCTTATTGGTTTTGGAGGCAGGGTTTTTCCACACAAGGCGCTGGCAGTGCTCCACAGCATCACACATCTCAGCAGCCTCGGGGCTCTTGCACCAGAAGCTGGGGCCCATGACGCACTGATCGGTGCCTAGAAGTGGAACCCTGGGGCCATGGCAGGCCCCCATCTTCTTGCATAGGTCTTCGGGGTTCATCATGAACTGGAGGCTCTCTAGGAGCACAGGCTCATACTCCGCTACGAAGCGGTGGCACTGCAGCAGGTAGGGCAATGGCAGAATCCGGCAGCCACCTTTGAAGGCATTCAGGATGTCCCGCTTGGTGCTCTTTCGGTCCAGATTCTGGGAAGACACACCCAGTAGCCTTTTGCACCCGTGGCAGAAGGTGCCCTGGTTTTCCTCATCCACCAGCAGGGATGGTGTGGTTGCCTCAGCCCTGGGGATGGACCTGGCCTGCCTTTTTCTGCCACACAGCCTGATGGTGTCACACACTTTCTCTGGGGTGATTCTGGTCACGAGTTGCACCAAGCTGGGACTATAGGTGTCCACCAGGGTGACACACTGCTGGACCAGAGAATCAGGCATGATGGAACACACTCGCTCCAGGGCGTGCCTGATGAGGGCTTCTGTGCTGTTGGTCACGAGCCACTTGTCCAGCTCCTGGATCACGTTCAAGCACACATCACAGGTCAGCCCCAACTGCATCTGCACCTCATTCTTCCTTGGCAGCTGCAGCTCCAGAGATGGGACGCCATCCACAGCGGCCACTTGAGCCAGCCCGTGGGGAGGCTCTCTCTGCTCCTCGCAGAATCCCCACTTCCTGCAGACCTCCTGTGGGGGTAGAACCTGCAGCGTTTGCTCAGCAGGGACAAACTGCTGGCGGATATAGTTCTTGCAGAGGGCAGCCAGGCCAGGCCCCAGGGACTCACACTGATCCTGGACAGTTACCTCTGCAAGGGTCAAGTTAGAGCCCAGAGCACCCTGGAGCCGGGAGATCAGTTGGACACAGTTGTGGCACACGGTACCCCCAGGCATCTGTGGTGGGTGGAAGCTCAGGGCCCCGTTGGATAAGAATGGAGCTGTAATCTCAGTTGCTTCTTCCTGGGTCAGCGGTCTCTCCGAAGTAGCTGTGGCTAGGTGTCTCTGTAGCGGCTCACAGAGGGTGAGCGCAGTGCATACCGGAGCCAGGGCGGCACCTGGAGTTTCCCTGAGCATGCCCAGGACAGCTGGGCTGTAGTTGATCACCATCCACTTGCATTTAGCTGAAGACTCCTGTCTTGGAAGCCACTCACAGGTCTTCATTACCGATGCCAAAATGTCTGCCTCTGTAGCATCTGGATTCATCCCATTACCAGCAGCAGCTGCCACATCCTGGCACACACTGCAGGGCAGGGACCTGGCTATAGGCTTATTCCAGACAGCACTCTGGCAGTACCTCACAGCCTGACACCTTGTAGCTTCCTGCAGGTCCTGACACCATACCTCTGAGCCCTTGGCACACTCCTGGGGGCCTGAGATGGGGCTGGCCTTGGTGGCCCCCAGGATGCCAGACAAGAGAATCAGAGCACACAGCATAATGCCCTCCGTACCACTGGCTGCTGCCTCTGCTTGGTTGTCGCTATAAAACTAGCTCTCCTGTCTGGCCTGCTTAGCAAGGTGCCCACCTCCTGCTCCTCCCCAGCCTGAGTCAGAGCCCCACCTGGCTGGGTGCTGGCACCATCCTCTCTGGCCTCTGCCTCTTGGCCTTTCCACCTTCAGGGAACACCTCCTTCTCTCTCCCTGAATAATCACTATTTTCAAAGTCCAGCTTCTTTGGGAACGAAGTTTCTATTCTGTGTCACACCAGGCCTGGAAGAACTAAATTCCTAGAGTGACTTATTTCTAACTGGGTCTCATGGCCACATGCCTGCCATAGGCTCTGGTCCCAAGGCCCGCTGTTCAGGGTCTGAGCGGACTGTTGACCCCACGATGCCTATGTGAGGCTGCTGGCACACAGAGCTTTTCATTCTGGAGATTTCTATGGGAGGCCGCATGTGGGCTGGTCCCTAGCAAATGATGTTTGCCGAGGCACAGTATACAAAAGGGTTCTGTGTCAGTGTTAGGTCATGCATTATCTTCTGTAGTTTTGGAAATAGGCGTTAGGTAAGAGCAGTGGTGTCAGGCAAACACACAGGTGGCCAGAGTCTCATCCTTTTGATCCTGTGGAGGATTCTGGAGCCAGACTCACCTGTTGTGATTGACACGAAGCTCACCGCTCCCACATTTGTGGGCAGATCAGGGACCCTGGGGGCTCCATGGAAGCCCTTCATGCCTTAGTAGTGTGAGTCCCACATGTGGGTATCTGTGGCTTAGATCCTTGGGCTCTGGGTGCCCAGAGGAATCCACTTCCCAGTTATGTGGGGCGGATGTCCCAGCTGCCTTTGCAACAGCTTTTTGAAGAATGCGGATGGGGCCTCCTGTTTCCCTCCTCCTAGGAGGCTGGGCTACAGAGAGAATATGGAATGAGGTCCGCTGAGCCCTTTAAATGACTGGCAAGGTCTCTGTTTCCCTTGGGCCAAGGGAGGAACAGGCTTAGGGAAGTGGTGAGGTTGGATTCTCTTAGCTGTAGGGCCACCAGAGCCAGCTTGGCGAGCTGTACACAGAGGTGGGGCTGAAGACAAGGTGCTCTTATCTAGACCTGCCTGGACAGGCCTGGCTGACTCACCCCCAGCACTTTACCTGGTGGCTGTTTATGGAACACCCATTCATTTTGTTTTTGGGGCTCAGGCATTTTTTTCAACCCTACAATCAACTTTGTTTGCCAAATGTGTGACCTGCCATTTGACTCAGTTTTGACACCAACTCCCTAGAGTCCATCCAGACCCCACAGTTAGGGGTTCATACTATACACTGGCTCTCTACCAGCATCTCTTTATCAGGATGCCTATGGCCCTCTTCAAGCTCAGTTGCTGTTAGGAAGGCTCATGTAACCCAGGAAGGCTTTGAACCAGTGTTGACCAGTGTATCCCTCAGGACCCAGCTTAGGAACCACCAGGAGAAGGTGCCAACAACAAGAGATGGGCAGGACATGAAACCTCTGTGCCCTGTCTGGGAGTGTTAGCCTCCAGCCTATCTGTGGGTTCTCCAGCCAAGAATCGCCAAATCTCATTTAAGAGTTTCACGCAGAGCACTGCCCCTTCCAGAGTCATGGATGAGGATGGCTGAAAGTCCAGGCACTTCCGTTCTCTGGTGGGCAGCACAATCCACAGGCTTTCAAGGACAGCAGCCTAAATCACCTCACCAATGTAAGCACAAGGTCAGGAAATGCCTCACGCTTCAGGCCTCTGTTGTATTGGTTTTGATGCAGTTTCTAACTTAGAAGACAGTGGTAGAAACAGTTCAGAGAATGCCCATGCCTTCCCAGGCATACTGGTAATATTTGTTTGTTCTCTCTCTACACCCTATTTTCTTCATATAGGTATCCAACCATCCACCAACCCATCCACCTATCTGTCCACCTATCTATCCATCTGCTCATCCATCCTTCCATCTATCTCTTCATCCATCCATCTGTCCAGTTTTCTGTCTGCTTGTTCATCTACTTGCTCATTCATATATTCATTCAGCCACCTACCCATTTTCCATCCATCCATCTATCCATCCATCCATCCATCCAGTTATGTATCTGTCCACCTGCCTATCCAATTTTCTATATGTCTTTCTATCCACCTGTCCATCTATTCATCCATCTATCCACCCATCTATCTGTCCACTATTTGTACGTCTGTCTGCCCATACACATAAATATTTGCATGTAGTGTGTCACAACTGCTGTGGGTGGCTGTGGGCGAAGGAATTGTGTCCCTTTGCCCATTTCTTCCGGGTGGCGTGTCATTCCTGAGAATGAGGGCATTCTCTTCCATAAACACAGTGCATTTATCAAAACTGAGAGCTGTGGTGTTGACACAGCACTGTTATTCACCCTACACCCAAGTCCAGGCCTTCCGGATCCTCTGTTGGGGCAGCTTATCTCCCAGGCCTAGCTCTCCCTGAGTCACGTGATGCACTCACTGCACACACATGTCGCATTGCTCACGTAGCCTGGTCTTGTCTTCTGTTACACTGGGCCATAGGCTGGTTACCCTGCCTATGCTCCTTGAGTGGTCCCACTGGGTCCTATAGCGGTACCCTTCTGCACTGCCCTGGGTCCTCTCAGGGCATCCAACTCAGAGGCGCTTGAAACTAGTTACTGTTTTTCTGTACAAGAAAAGCTTTCTCCTCTTTCCTCATCCCCTTCTGCTTTCTCCATCTTTTTTTTTCCTTAAAGACTCATGACTTTTGATTTTATTTTTATTGTCCTTAAATCTTATTTATTGTGATTTTGAACTATTGTTTGTGAGTATTACTCCATTGCCATTTCTGGTTGGTTTTTGATGCCCAAATGGCTCCAGTTTTGACCTGTGGAACACATGGAGCTATCCTGTGTCTTTTCCATTTGTCCTCATCATTCCCTGAGACCCTCATAGTCAGCACCGCTCCAGGCCCAGTTCGTTCTTTCTTCAGCCAGTCCTGAATTCAGCTTTCCCTCCAAGGAAAGTGTTTAGAAGCCATATCCGGAAGCAAAGTGAGCCTACTATGCCACTGTCATTCCCAGCCCCCCATTGACACAAAACAATGACGCTGTCCTTCTTATGGGTGAGGGAAAAAGATGAAGGTGGAGGGAAGGATATATGCTTGTGGAGCCATAGACACATGTTCATAAAGTAATAAGTGTTTACCTGTGTACATGCAAGAACATGAGACATACCCTTCCATCCATGTATCCATGTGTCAACCCATCCACCCACTCAGGCACTCATGTGTCAACCCACCTACCCACCCTCCTTCCCATCCATCCATCCATCCATCCATCCATCCATCCATCCATCCCTCCATCCATCCACCTGCACATGCACCCATTTTTGTGAGCCTATTTACTCGTACATATGCTTCCATGTAACAGAGTGCAACGCAAGCTGTCTTCTTTTCAATGTTTTGGGCCTCCCTTATCTAACAGTGAGGAACCTAGTTCTTATTATCTTTAATGTACACCCTCATTTCTGAATCCAAATGCATTTAAAAAGTTGGTTTCAGAAGCACTAACCCACTCCACTGTGAAAAACAAAATCTACTAATTAGAATTCTTTATCCATAGACAATAGGCCTTATTATTCTGAAGAGGAATTTATGTGCAGCAAAGTGCACACATCTTAAGTGGGCGGGTCAGGGAGTGTGGGCCAACACACACATTTCCTTAAATCACACCCATGTCAAGATCCACAGTCCCTGCATTCACCCCTTTCCAGTTGCCCAGCTTCCCTCATTGCTTCCTACCATGGACTCACTTCCAGTGCTAGGACCATGCATTCAAACATACCACTATCCTCTTCTCTCCACATTATAAGATCTGTGTCCACTGCCTTCAGAGTGTCTGCAGATGGTTCCTTTGCAGGGTCATGCCCACCGTGTGGTCCCTATAATAATCTGTATCTATCGTGGGCTGACATTTCTGACTTCTGGGGTTGCTGGTCCCCTGGCACTCTGAGCATTCTTCGTAGCATGGTGTGGGCCGTGGTGCAGGTTTCTACAGGGTGTGTGCCAAGGCTCCTCTCTGCTGAGTGCCAACCCTCCTGAGCTGTTCTGAAATGGATGCACCTGTTGCCACCACCCAGCACCACTGGTTCCTGTCACTCCTTGTGTTTCTGATGTCAGCCCTTCAGAGATGATGAGCAAATGCTCACTTACCCCCTGCTGTTTAAGGCTCTGTTGCTATTGTTGGGGGTTTTTAGAAATCCCACTTCCTCCCGAAGCTATTAGAACGGCATTTGTTTTGCATTCCCAAGTATAAAGACTGGTCTGGCTTGGTTGTGGTGGCATGTAGGCAGGTGGCTGGGGGCCATGTTGTGATGACTCCCTGACCTGAAAGCTGGGCCAGGGAGGAAGCAGAAGGGGACTCAACTGCCTCACCCCCATGGGAGGACTTCTGTGAAGGGGTGGGAACTTTTTTGTCACTTGGTGTGCCTACACACATGGCAAGATACTCCAATTCTCACACTCCGCTCCCTGAACTCTGCCCAGTCCCTCGCCTCCATGGTGTCATGCAGGAAGGCAAAGAGGGAAAAGAGCTAAGCAGCTTGCTCACTTGTCTCTCCCACTCTGCTCTTGGAGTAGATGATGAGCGACTAGTCCATCTGCAGCCTATCTTCCCCTGGAATGTGGGTCCCAGACCACATTGTCCCCTGCCCTGGTGTCACGCACCGTGATGCTCTGCTCTGTCTCTCATCCCTTCTGCCCTTCCTGGGTCTTCTGGATTATACTCCTGTTCCCTTCCCAGGACTCGCCTTCACTGTCCAGCCATGTGTGGACCAGGAGGTGGAATTCATCAGTCCTTCATTCACATGTATTCTGCAGGCCTCTGAGAGCTGGACCTTAAGCGGGAGGAGGATGGAGGAAGTATGGGCAGCATGCTCTTATACAGAGCATTGATGAGCAAACATGACAGGACCTTCCCTGACAAGCAGGGTGAAAGTGGGGACATGGCTGGAGGCCATGTGGGATCAATGGTAGAAGAAGGGTTCCTTGGAGAAAGCCTTCAAGAGGGGCCCTGTATGTTCTATAGTAGGGACATAAGATATGAGCCAGGGCTGGGGTGGGGGCCACACACTGTTCCTATGAAGCAGCAAGGAGGGGATGGGGAAGCATGGCTGGCTCACTATTAAGCTGCCGATCTGACTCAGAGGAGTCAAGTGCAGAAGTGAAATGTCTCTGGAGGAAGGGGTGTCTGGGGAGAGAGCATCAAGTAGGAGTCATGGGACGCTGAGACTGTGGTCAGATTTCATTTGCCAAGGCCCATCCATGAACTAGCCTGTGGGGTAGGATGAGTTGGGATTGCTGAGGACAGGGAATCTGGGGTGGGGTTGGGTGAGCAAAGGGCCGGCTGAAGCAGAGGGATCCTGGCCAGTGAGGGGCTCCAGTGAGGTAGCTAGTTGAAGCCTCATCACCGCCCAGCCCAGGCAGAGCTGGACCTGTATCCATAGAGCCCTACTTACTGTCTACCAACTCAAAGATGGTGAGCATATATGGTGCTTGCCCTCCCCCTGTAGGTCTGTTGGCTCCTGAGGGACAGAGGGTGAGGGAAGCAAGTTGGAAGATTAAGTGGGGTTTGTCCAGGTCGCTGGTGAGTACAGTGAAGGGCAGGCCTCTTTGCTTCTGGAGTTTTGCTTCATCTCCTGCTTCTGACCCCTCTCCAGAAACCACCAGTCTAAGAGCTCAGATGTGAGGTCTCGGATTCTGCCCCCTCGGGCTTTCAAACACACAGCCGAGGCTGGAGTCCATCTGCCAAAGCCTAGTGCACCTGGCTCCATCAGGGGCCTCTGGGCCAGGAGCAGGAGTGGGAGGTACAGGGGTTCCTGCAGCTGCCTGACCGGTTACTGCACCCTGAGGCCAAGTATGATTTGATTAAGAAAAGAGCAATTCATCTTCCCAGTTCCAAGACCAGGGTCAGAATTGTCCACGTTCTTGGGGATCTCTGTCGATGTTGGCTAACCTTCGACTGGCTGCCTCATCTTTGCACCTGTCAATATCTGACTTTCTTCCTTAAAAATTTTTTTTTGTTTATTTTACATTCCTATCACCATCCCCCTCCCTCCCCTCCTCCCAGTCCCACCCCCGCACTTACCCCCTACTCTTCCCCCTTCCCAATACCAACCTACTCTGGCACATCAAATTGTATCAGGACTAAGTGCCTCCTCTTCCAGTGAGGCAAGATAAGGCAGATCTGCTAGGAAAATGAGTTCCAGAGGGAGGCAACAGTGTCTAAGTCCAAGATAGACTCTGTTCCAATTGTTAAGGGATCAACTTGAGGACCAAGCAGCCCATCAGCTTCATACGTGTAGTGGGCCTAGGACCAGTCTGTGCAAGTGTTTTGGTTAGTGCCTCAGTCTCTATGAGCCCCCTTGTATCTGAGTTACTTGGCTATGTGGGTCTCCTTGTGGTGTCCTTGATCTCTCCAGCTTCCTCAAACCTTCCCCTAACTCTTCCTCTAGAATCCCTGGTTTTGCCTAATGCTTGGTTGTGGGTCTCTGCATCTGTTTCCATTATCTGCTGGATAAGGCTTCTTGGATGGCATATTCCTGTTTGTTTCCAACTCTTCATTAAAGACCCAGTCATAGATTTAGAGTCCCAGTGGAGAATAACCTCAGCTATGTTCTTCTGTGAAGACCTCAGGTCCAGATGGATCAGATCACAGATGCCAAGGGTTATACTTCAGCATTCTTCAGGGACTCTGGGGCCACACATCAACCTGGGACAGGTGTCTTCTGGGCTCTGGTGTCCTTGCTCCTAACCTTGCACCATGGCTTAGATTGCTACTGGTTCTGGGAATCCTGGGGGTGAGACACTATGGTAGAAAGCTTGTTCAGAGACCCCTGGATTGCTGAGCCCTCAGATCACAGTGCCTGGGTGTTTATGAACCTCCTCTTGCCTGCAGGACATTACCTGACCATATGGCACTGTGGCTCCCTAGGCTGCACAGGCCCAAAGAGCCAGGACTCAGACAGGAGGCCTCAGGCCTGAGCTCCGCCACTGGCAATGCTGTGAGCCCGACACATACTCTGAAAGTCTAGAAGCCAATCATGACTGGTAAAGTGTAGGCATTAGTCGCAGCCCTTGAGACTTAGGACCTGGGGGACTTAGTGGCTCCATGGTAGCTAGGACCCAAGTATTTTTGTGGGTCTCTCTCTCCCACTCCCCACCTCTCCCTCTCCCTCCCCTCTCCTCTCTCCCTGTACTTCCATGTGGCTGGGGACAAGCCCGGGGTCCCCAATACTCATCTTTGTGTATCAGCTCCTGGGCAGCCAGGATTTCTTTCTCTGAGATCTATCTAGTCCTCCCAGCATGTCCTCAGACCCCTGCAGTGTTTCTGAGGCCACCTCTGTGCAGCTTCAGATTTTAGATCTGAGGAGCCTTCTGGCCCACCTGGCCTCTGAGCACCAGGGAGTAAGTAGGTCAGTACAACCCAGGTGGAGGGAGGAACTGGGCCAGTGGGCAGGGCTCCTCTTCCCATGCTGGAAGAGGGAAAGCAGCAGGTCTTCTAGCCCATGCTGGGTCTCATGGATTTTAGTTGTTCTCATGCGTGCATTCAGCTGTTATTTATCGGGCATCGATTCTGTACTGAGTGCTATTCTGGGTGCTGTAGACACTTGAGTTAACTAGATAGATAGCAATCCAAGCTCCTGGGACTTATACTCCATGGGAGGGAGTGGGAATTAAGCAACAAATACAGTAAGTGTGATAGTGGAGAGTCAGGGAGGGGCAGAAAGAAATCCAGTAAGTTTCAAGGGGATTAGGAGAATCCAGTGTGTGATCGAAGACGGCTCTGGTGACTTGGCGGTGCTTGAGTTTGTATTCCAGAGAAGGAGTGGGAGAGAGCCAGGAGTGAGGCCGGCATGTACAAAGGTCCTGAGGCAGGCGATGCAAGAAGGAAGCAGAAGGCTGGGTCAGAGTGAGTTGAGGGAGGAGTAGGAGGAAACAGGAATAGAACCACATACTAAGGACTCTGGCTGGACCTCGGAGGGAAGTAGGGGGGCTGTTGCAGGGATCTGAGCAGAGCAATGACATGACTTGAGAATATGTTCGTGGGATCAGGCTCAGGCAAGGGAGGCAGGTGGGAGAGCCAGCAAGTAGAAGTTAGAGGCAATAGTAGGGCCCAGGTGTTGGGTGGGAATGGGCGGTGACATTGAACTCCAGATCTGCTGGTGGTTGGGTTGGGTGCTGGTTGGTAGTTTAAATTTGGGACAGGAGAGAAAGCATTTCAGACAGCACTAAGCATTTGACCTGAGCTATGGAGAAAACTGTCAGGAGGAGGAGCCTAGGCAGGCATGCATGTTGTGGGTGTCATTGCATCACTGAAGGGAGAGCAGGTGCCTCCTCAGGGTGTGGTGTGGAAGAGGATCAGGGAGCACAGAGAATGGGGCCCCACTGTGGGCAGTGGGAAGGAAGGAGGGGTAAGTACAGGCTTGCACCATGGGGTATCTTTTCCTCCCTACAGAAGGGCAGGAAGTGAGGACAGGGGACTAACATGAAGTAAACAGCCCTTGGCACATCAACACAGGAGCCCCCACCCCCGGAGTTAGGACTCAGCAGGGAGCTGGGTCTAGGAACACAGTCTCTGGCAGCAGTTGAGGTCTGAGGTTGAGTGTCCGGAGTGATGGTGAGGAGGAGCCAGACCAGGGGAGCCAGGGGTGTCTGGGAGCCCAGGAGAAGCATGAGGCTGTAATGTAGAGGGGTGAGAGATTGAGGTGCATGGTTTGGCTTTGACAGGTTAGAGACCTCAGTCAGGTAGAGGTCTGTGAACAGCTGTGACTGGGCACCCTGACCTCGCTATAGAAGCTTTCTGGGAGGCAGTGGTGGGCAGCGGCCCTGGGAGCCTTTCTCTCAGTTGGAAGGTTGTGACCTCAGCCAGTCCCTCAGATGCGCCTTACACTTCTCACATGCCCTTTAATCAGGGTCATACCTTGAAATGCTGAGGTTTTAATTTCCTGGGAGGCAAGCACCCTGGATGAGCCAGGTGAACCATTTAACTTCCACCCTGGCCTGGGGCAGGGCATGGGCAAGACTGGCTTGCCAAGGTGCTGGGAGAACACTGGGAGCATACTTCCTAAGCCCAGAGCCAAACCTGCCTCACAGTTCTTTCCTTCTTGTCTTTCTCTTTTACCTTCTGTCTGTCCTTCCCTCTTCCCCTCCCTCTCTTTCTCTCCTTCTCTTCTTTCTTCCTACCCTGTGTTTTTGGTGCTTGGTTTTATATATACATATGTTTTACAGGCAGTGAGAAAGAGTGGGTTATTGAGGAATGGAGGATGGAGGGCAGAGGCAGAGAAAGGCAGGCAAGGAACAGTTGATTGGTCCCTGCTCATCCAAACTGTTGAACAAGGCTGGCTCACCATGGACCACACTAGTCCTAGCCTCCCACTTGCCCCTTGACCCCAAGTGAATGCCTTTCCTTCCTTAGGGCCTATGCCTTCTCCTGGGTCGGCTGTGACAAAGTCCATACAAAGCTCCCATAGTAGGAGGTGGCCAGTCCCCTCAGACTGGCTGTCCCTGATCAAGATGACCTCGTGCCCAGGGCCGCTGGGATTGTGACGTGGGGTCTGCCTCAGCTTTGGGAGCAGCTCCAGTGCTTGCCGTTCTTCTGCTGTGGATGTAGCATTCATTCAGAGCTCTGCCCACTGCCCTTCCAGGGTGTTCTTTCTGGGCCTTTGCATCCAAACTTCCCTGCATGCTGCCCGTGAGGAGAGGTGTGCGGCTGCCTGTGGCCACACCCTTTCAGGTGATACAGGGAAGAACCTGGTGTAGCGAGTCAGGCTGAGGTGGGCAGCAGGCTCCAGTGTACAGAGGGGCTCCAGCACGAATAGCATCTCTGTTCTCTGAGGCCTTGACTGCTGCCTCATCCAGCCTTTTCTTAAGAGCCTCCTCTGGCTGTCACAGCAGACACTAACAGCCCAGCCATCCTCCTGCCCACAGGCCTGGGAGGGTCTACAGGACCCTACTGAAGCCACCAAGGGACGCCTCAAGATTGCTCATGCTCATGCAGACCTAATAAGACCCTATCCCAGGGATCCTTGAAGGGATCTTCAGGGCCTCTATATCAAGTTGCCTTGGATCTCTACAGCAGTCTAGGGGACAGGGAAAGCATTCAGTTCAGCCTCAGGGGGACCATTAGGTGATTAAATGACCTCAGGCCCAGGCCCAGGCCCAAGGAGGTAAGTCCTCAACCTCAGGACCCCAACTATACCCTCCTTCTTTCATCCAGCAGGATCAAAAAGAGCAAGGACTTTCTCCAAGGGTACTAGGGAGCCACTCAGATTGGTACAGATGTGCTGATCTAGCATGCAGGGTTTAGCTGGGAGGTAGAACCAGGCTGGGGAGGACACACCCTGGGCACAGAGGTGAGGGAGTTTTTCTCATTGCCTGGAAGTGGCTGGGCACCATCTCTGTCCACATGTACCCCTCATCTGAGAAGTCTCCTGAAATCTCTAAGACGAGGAGATGTCCCAGACACAGACATGACAGCCATCTTTGTGGGAAGAGTTCAGTCAGTTTGTAGACCTAGGAGACAATGTGGGTGCTCCATGTGTGGAGGAAGTAGTTGTTACTCCCATACCTCAAGTCCTGTCCATCACTGGCAAAGGACAGGAGCTTCTACCCCAGCCCCTATTTTCTCTGGCAAACTAAGAATCTGACTTTGAGCCACAGTAGTAGCCATGGTTGGGGCACCTGAGTCAGAACAGAAAGAACCAAAACCCTAAAATCAGCTAACCTGCTGTAGACCCTGAATCTCTGTCTGCTAGGCACCCCAGTTTCTACCACTGTAGTCATGGCTTGGGGTCCCAGGATAATGTTCCCAGAGAGACCACAGTATGACCTCTGCCCAGGGTCTGCTAGCAGGAGCTCAGTAACAGGCAACCTCCTGGAGCCCTTCCCTGCTCTCCACAGCTACTATGGGACAGAGCCATAGATCTGGTCCACCAGGCCACCGATGCATCTGTAGGACCTGGGATGGAGACTTTCCAGGCTCAGAGCTCAGTAATTGCAGGCAGATGAGTGTATGGAGGGCTGGATGGGCTCCACAGCTCCCTCCACCTGGAACCTACAGAACCCTTTAGAAAAGCCAGGAACATTCCATTCCCTCCGATGCTTCCCAGGAGGTCTTTTTGTTTTGGAAGACTGGCATAGGAGTCTGAAACAGCTGGACAGCCCTGGGGGAGGATACAGAACAGAGGCTTTTAGCTAGGGACCCCCTTCTGAGGCTCCCTTGAGGGCTGAAAGAGGAGTGATCCCAGGCAGGGGAGTATACTTTGCTGGGGCTTGCTATCACCAGGCTCCAGTTCATGGGACTCAACCTCACTGTGGCTCATCCTCATCTTTATCCATCATCTTGATGAGGTGCAGGTAGCATAAGCCTTGTGCTAACTCATCACCCTTTCTTGGGGATCACTCAGCTCTGCATGAACCCAAGGCAATGCCTCTGTTGGCCCATTTCACAGATGGAAAAGCCCATTCACCCATTGGAAACACTGCCTTCAAAGCATGAATGTCCCTGGGCCTGGGTCTTCGGACTCAGGGGGCATCTAAAGTGCACTGGGAACAGGAACGAGCTCTTGTTGGCTTCTGACTGGAAGCGGGAGGTGCAGTTGTACCAGCAAACTCCTGTGGTTAGGAAGAGTCAACTAACATGGAGTTGGAATGGAGCCCCACCTCTCCCAGGTTTACACAGATGTGTGTGTCCTGCACGTGTGCTGTAGGCTCCTGGAAGCGGAGCATCACAAGGCTACCCATGTCTACTCTCACACCTTACACGGCTGCTTGCTCTGTTCTCAGGCGCCCGTATTCTGCTGCCTCTGTGGCTTGTGTCTAGAGTGTTCAGGCTGCCCCCTGCTGCCCAGGCTGTAGGACCTGCTCACAGATGGTGCTGCAGCTTCCTTTCTGAGGGAGACTGAGCTCCATAACCCAGCTTTTTGCTGTTGCAGTCAGGTCAGCTCATGATGAACATCCTGGTTTATGGGCGCCAGCAAGGGACTGCATCTCGAGCCTTCCTGGGGCATCTGAGCCCCATGTGAGGCTTCCTACTCTGAGTCCTGGGCTACCTGGTCACCCTCCTGTAGCACCAGCAAGATTTCCTTCTCCCTCCTTCCCTTTTTACTTTCTTCCTCTCTCTTTTCTCTCTATCTCTCTCCCTGTCCCCTCCTAATTCAGAAGTTCAGGGCAACAGGGTATCCTGTCAACCTTCTATTTACAGTGTGAACTAGGGCCAGCTGCCAGGGCTTCAGTCTCTATCTCTGCCTGTACCTTCCTTTACCTGTCCTCTCCCCTTGCCTTCCTCCTCTTCTTGGTGACAGTGACCAGTGTTCATGTGGGCATGCAAGTGGGTTGAGGAGGGATATGGTCATGCTGGGGATGTGGGGCATGGCAACTGGAATGCCCTGAGGTCCATGGACCCAAAGGTGTCTGTACTGAACTTCGACAGCTAGCTGGGGTGGCCTAGCTCCATGCCAGGGCTACCTCCACATTGCCTTCCTTGTCTAGTCCAGAAGGCCACAGGAGATTGGTCATGTGAGGTGGCCTGAAGTCTGTCATTCTGGTTTCCAGGAATCTGCTGCCTTTGTGGTGGCTTCACTGAGCCACTGCTCCCCACCTAAACCAGGAGCCTCCATGCCTCTCAGCTAGGTTCCGGAGAAAGGCTGTCAGGAGCAGCAGGAATGAGCAGGAACTGGGAAAACACCTGGAATTCTCTTTATTTATCATTTATTCGGTCATCTTTATTACATAGCTCTGAGTGGTCTACTAGTCACCCCGCTTGTCTAGTATAGCCTCAACCTCATGGAAGTCCTCCTGCAACTAGAACTTTGGTGGGTCCATCATGTTGCGGGCTGACTGGTACCTGTGGCCTCTGTAGCTGACCAGCATTATGGAGATAGTCCTACAAACACTGTTGGATGGGACTCTATCTGGGACTTTGGCAACCCCACCCAAGCCATGTTATAGGCTTGGTTCTCAGTCATGAGTCAGTGGAAGGTGGCAGGGGCCAGTGAAAGACTTTGAGTCAGGGAAACCCTAGAAAGGGCTACTAGCTCGTCTTCCTCCTCTCTTTCCTGTAACAAGTAGTAAATGCATTCACTGCGTCATATGTTCTGACCATGATGTGTTCCTTACCCCCTTGAGAGGCCTTGAAGTGATGCCGGGATCATGGACTAATACCTGAACTACATAACCCTTTTCTCTCTATAAGATGCTCATCCCAGGCATTTCTTATGGAGACCCAGAGCTGATTGACACAACAAGAAAAGAGTGAACTGCAGTCAGTTTACTTTGAACCCAGTCTGTGTCTCACTTGCCTTGTGGTGGTCAGACCCCAAGCTGAGCCATTGTGAAGTGGGACTGGGTGGTATTCTCAGTGCTTATGTTAGAGCCCAGCCCCAGTGTTGGGGGCATGTTTTATGGGAACCCATCCCTGTGGTGGCCAGTGTGCCCTTGGGAGTACACATCTGATGTCTAGATATGAGGGTGCCATGCCTCTCACGATCTGGAGATGCCACCTGAAACCAAAGTGTCTGAAAGACTTCCAGTGACACATGACATTCCCCAGATTGGCCATCATGACCCTGTTGTGCCTCCACTATATGGAGAGACACTTGGGGCTCCTTGGTACCTCTGCCCATGCACAATCCCAGGTCTCTTGTGGTGTCCACCATTGTGGGAGGAGTTGTGGGCTTCTCGGTCTTCCATGTGCAGCACAGTGGATGGTGACCAGAGCTGGGAAGTACACACTGCGTTCCCTAATCCTGGCAGTCACATGGAATCGGTTTTCCATAGTCACCCAACAAAATGGTTGCATTTTTGCATATGCTGCTGTAACCCTGCTATGAACTTAGTGGCCTTCTTAACCCCCACCCCCGCTCCCCGCAACAGTATGTTCAAAACACACGGCCAAACCTGAGGTTTGAATTTTTCATGTGACAAGCTGGCGAAGGCACCTCATTGTCATCAAGTGCTTTGATCTTCCCCCTCCAGCCTGGAGGGGTAAGAAATGCCCAAGATGAAGGGCACATCTCAAGTATTCCCGAACCTTCTTCAGGATGCCCTGCCAGAAATGTCAAAGGAAATTAGCGAGAGGTGATGTCAGGCTCAAGGAAGCAGCATTCAATCAGTGGCACCATTCTCTCCCCAAATTGAATTATTCATCATTTCCCGGTCTTAATAAAATAATTACTGCCTCGAGTTTGCCCTCCCTTTGAGAGGGACTTACTTCCTATCAGAATGTGAAAAGGGCTGGCTAGGAGTCCTCAGGGGAGGAGCCAGAAGCCAGTGACCCCTCCACCACTGCCAGCTCCTTCCACTCCAGCTCCTTCATGCAGACCCACCCCTATCCCCTCTTAGTGACTTCCAGGCCACCAACCTGGTCACCAAGACCCTTCTCTTTGTGATGGCTCCAAATGTTATGTACTTAGCAGGGGAAATGCTGAGTGGCTACGAACAATGTTCCGGGAACTCAGGGGTTACCATGATGTACCAAAGTAGGAATGGTGGTGACAGGAAGAGATGGGAGAGGAAATGAGATTCTAGTGTTGTTACATACCAGAGGGTCCCATCAATGACCTCATCGGGGATGCCGCTGAGCACACCCAGGGCGTGGTGCCTGTCCTCTGTTCCCATGGCCAGTGGTTATCCTCCAAGGGCTCAACACCTACCCTCAGGCAGGGTGCTTAGGTCCAATGCCTCTGAGTCCATGTCATGACCTATCCGTGAGACCTAGGGTCACCCCTGTAGCCTTAGCATCAAGCCCATGCCCAGTCTCCCCACCCCCAGGATGACAAAGAGGCCTCTGGGAGTGCTACTCTGCCTGCCTCAGTTTTCCTGTCACTTGTGGCAGTCAGACACACCTGGAATCTGAGGGGCTCCCCAAAAGACTCACCTGTCTAGGTACATGGCTCTGGGGGGGTGGGGTAAAAGTGAGCTTCCTAGGAAGGGCAGAACACCAGCTTGGGAAGAGTCACCAGGGGCACCCTGGAGAGTGTTTGAATCTGGCTCTGTTCTCCGCACCCTCTGGGCTCCAGTAACCATGAGACCGGAGGTCATTGTCTGACTTCTTTGCTGTGATCAGAGACCTAACAGGAAGCAACTTGAGGAAGAAAGGATTTATTTTACTTCATAGTCTGAGGGTAGGGTCCAAGAGCAAGGAGACAGTTGGTCACCTTGTGTCGGCAGTCAGGAGACAGAGAGGGAGATGAACGCTGGTGCTCAGCACGCTTTTTCCTTTTTCGTTCAGAATAGGATGTCAGCCTGTGGAACGATACCACCCACATTCACAGTGGGTCTTCTCTCCTCAGTTAGAGCTCTCTGGACACACATCTCAGAAGCCTGTCTTCTGGGTGTTTCAAAATCCAGCCAGGCTGCCAATGCAAGAGCAGCCATCACAGGTGGGGGGCCCACATTCATCTCAGCTCCCTACCCAGGAACTGGGCCATGATTCTTTGGCCTCCGTTTCTTCTTCTGCAGAATGGGCTAATCTGTAGTCTGGCTTCAGTGACTGGGTGTGGAGCTAAGAGTGCCAGCCTTTGTCTTGTGTACTTGCTGGATGGCAACATCTACTGTATAGGAAATCAGACAGAAATGTGGCTGTCTTCAGCACACACTGGCATCTTGTCTTCCTGGACACCATATAGCTCCATGAAGCACACATTCCTGCTCTTGCTGCCTTCTCAGAAACTTCCAGGGGCAGACCCACTTCCTGCGGGTCTTTGGGACTGTGTGTGCAGGGTCAGATCTGGCACAGAGAGGAACTCAGTGGATTAAGGCCAGTGTTGACGCCTGTGTCTGCCTGGAGCAGCTGTTGAGTGGGATAGGTAATGGGTACATGTGGGAGGCACTCACTGGGTCTAACTGCCCATCACACCATGCTCGTGACAACCCCTCAGAGATGTCCCAAGCAAATGACCTACATCCCAGGACCTCAGTTTATTCCTATATAGAATGGGCAGAAGACAAGCATCATTACCTAAAGACAGGGGCTTCAAGTGGTATCAGGGTGAAAGTGCTGGCCTTCGGTCTCTGATTCTTACACGGTACCAGTGGGACAGTGACCCAGTAACCAGACAGGGAAACTGAATCACTGGTAGTACATGACCCAGGACTGAGAGACAGAGGCCAGGCCTCTGGCCAGGGAAGCTGGCCTCATGACTCAGTCTTGACGTCATGACTGAGTGTCTTTCTGAATGAAGGATTGTAGGAACATGGGATCCAAAGCCCTGATCCCTGAATCATTAGGATGGGCCACACAGTCTGGTCATTCAAAGGAAATAGGTTCGTGTGAGGTGCCGAGTTTTGAATACAGGATGTATGCTGCAGGTGACTGTGGAGTAGGGAACCAGTTACTCAGCTTCTAGAGCTCAAATTACATATTTGGAGCAGGGGTTGACAGAAGAGATGCCAATACACAGTAGGTGCTTCGTGTGTGCGTGTGTGTATGTGTGTGTGTATGTGTGTGCGTGTGTTTGTGCATGTGTGTACGTGTGTATGCGTGTGTGTATGTGTGTGTGTATGTGTGTGCGTGTGTTTGTGCATGTGTGTACGTGTGTATGCGTGTGTGTATGTGCGCGTGCGCGTGCGCGTGCGCGTGCGCGTGTGCGTGTGCGTGTGTGTGTGTGTGTGTGTGTGTGTGTGTGTGTGTGTTGGGATCCCTGATTTGGGCCGGGGAAGTTTCTACGCTGAGGGTTTCAGGGATGAGCAGAATGGGCTGGGCTTACACCTTGGCCCCCTGGAACAGCGCTCATTCGAGACTGACAAAGCAACTTGTTGTTTACTTTGGGGGATGGGGCCAGGGATTTGTGCTTGTTGAGCCTAGAGATGGTAAGAAGGGAAGTCTGGTGGGTCTGGGGACATGCTGTCATTCTCTTTCACTGCCCTGGGGCGCTGCTGCGTGCATACAAATGGCCTGATTAATCTTTCAGTGGGGGCCTCATGCTCACTAGCCTGCCATGAAATCTGCCTCCCCATGCTGCACCAGAAGCCTGGAAATGGGCAGGAGGAGGAAACATCCACCGGCACCCCCACCCCCAGGAGACCCAAGAGCCTGAACGGGGCCACAGCTGAGAGTCTAGAGTCTTTCTTCAGGGTTTTTAAACCATCATTGGCTCATTCATCAGTGATGCATGGGAGTTGCTACGCTGGACCACCATGAACTGGGGTTGCCAACAGTGAGCTGGTTCAGTTTGTACAGTTTGGAACTTTCCAAACCATGTGAGCAAAATGGATGCAAACAGCTTCACTGTCAAGTGGTATCCATTCTCCATGGAAGAGATTGGGGTTGGGGAAGTTGGGGAAGGGTCTGTGGGTGACGGTCATTGTGGGATGCTCACTAGGGGGAACTGCACCCTGTGAGAGGCGATACAACCAAAACCCTTGTGTTCTGAGGGACTGGGGTTGCTCAGGAAAATGATGGGTGCACCCATTAGTTGGGATGCTAGGGTAGAGAGCCTTAAACGCATCACTAACACAGTGGCCTCTGAGTCTTTGCTCAAGGAAGCCATTGGAGGATTTGGGCCAGAGGAGGGTCATGCGGGCAGATTGGCAATCAAGGAGTGTGATGGGTGGAGTGGACTATTCATTCTGAAGTGAGGGACAGGATTTGTGGGGTGTCACTTTCTTAGGAGTACCCAAATCTTTTCTCTGACCATGTTCTCTGGGGTTGGTGAGAGGTTTAAAGGTGACCGAAAGCTGAGAAAGACAGACAGAGACAGAGAAGCTGGCCAGTGCGCTAACCTGGGACAGTGGCCCAGCTTTGAACGTGTATATAGCCCAGCCTCACCTGCAGCTTTACTTCTGGCTAAGGGTCAGGCACATGATGGAACAGTGTTCCAGTCCTGATAATGCCACTCACTCTTAACAGAAACAATGAAAAAAAAAAAAAAAAAAGGCACACAGTCCTGGACCTGTATTAGGGAAGTGACCGTCATTAGCTCCTCACCGTGTGTGTCAGGCCTGTGTGACTCTAACTATGGTCTCTGAGCCCTGATACATGGGCTTGGGTGTCTGTCAGAGCAAGGCCAGAGGCAGATGTTGGCTTTTCTCCTACTGGGAGCCTTTCCATCACCAGGGTGTCAGTGTTTACCTTCGTAGCTGAGTCTCTGCTCGCCCAACACATCTTTCTTTTTAATGCAGCAGAACGATACACCAATCTCTCCTCTCTTCACAGTATAAAGTTGGTGGCATTCTGGCTCCCTCAGGATGCCAGGGAAAGGTGTGACATCTCCCCAGGCACCAGCACACAGACTTCCCTCTGCCTCCATGAAGATGGAATGGCAGCATCTTCAGGGAGCTCAGAGCTAGAGTTTTCTCATTTCCGCTGATTTTAATGCTGCTGTCATCCCAGGGGCCCTGTGCTCGAGACAAGCAGGCACTTTTCAAGTTTGCATTCTGATCTTTTATAAACATGCATCCTCACTATAGAACACATGGGAAACACCGAAGGGGGAGAAAGCTTACCCACAGTCCCACTCACAGAGGGTAATATAGCTCACTCCTTGCAGTAGCCTTGCTCTTAAAGTGACCTTGACATGCTTTCTGCAGACCTGGTGGATGCAAGCCACATGGAAGTGTGTCTCTCAGCTGTTGGAGCTAGTAAGCCCCCAGCTGTGTCCCCTAGGCCATGTCCCATAGAAGGCCACTGGAGCTCCTCCCACCCTCTAATTAGGTCTCTGAAGAGAAAAAAGGTCAGTGCTGTCCAACTCCAGAACCCTCTTTGGAGAGTCCTCTAGAGCTGCCCAATTGGATGGGAACATCATGGTTGCCTGGGTGAGAGTCCCCATGACCCAAACTCGGGGCCCAGTGCTAGCCTCAGGACAGAGCACCAGCTGGTGATCTCAACTGCCAAAGTTGAGGCTCTACCCCACATTCTCGTTAAGTCCCTTGCTGCTGTGGCACTGGGAGCCTGTCACTGGTGCCTTCCACTGTGCAGGTGTCTGTCTGTCCTGTGGGTCCAGAGCTGCCCCCAGTGCTGTAGCTGGAACAAGGCTATCTTCAATTGACCCTTTCCCAGAGCTGTCCCAGTCCCCTGGCTTCAGGAGCCGGGTCTATGCCCCTAGGCCTGGAGATCCACTGCAGTGTGAACACACAGCTGTGCCTGTCGGATCTGTGTCTATCATGTGCCCAGTCTGTCCTCCTGAGCACTGCCTCCCACCCCTGGGAAGCATCTCAAGTCACTGTTGTATGGTGACTGGATTGCAGAAAGCTCAGGCTGTTCTCTGACAGCCGGGGCTTGAGCCAGAATGTTGCACCTCGTCTTTCCAATTCAAAGCCCCATTTATGATATCCGGCCTAACTGTTAGAATCCTTGGTCTTCCACTGAGTGGCTGTGTGACCTGGGACAAATCAGTCAACTCCTCTGAGCTGCAGTGTACTTATTCATAAGATGGGAAATAACCAATACTCCCTTGAAGGGTTGTGGTGAAGGTATATTTGAGTGTTTCCTGTAAGTGAGAAGACTGGAGTCTGACAGTGGGTGTTACATGGAACAATGATGGAGGCAGTAATGGTGGTGATGATGATGGTGGTGAGAGTGATGATGTTGATGTTAGTGATGAAGATAATGATGGTGCTGATGGTGATGATGCAAGTCAAATCCGGGGTCTGAATGATGGGCCCGAGGGTCAGGAGTCAATCTCACAGCAATGGTTCTGTCAGTGCTCCCTGCTGTGAGAGCCCTCAGGGAGTATCCTGATTCTGAGCTGAGGGTTCATGAGAGTGGAAAGTGACACATTAGACCCACCAAACAAGTCCCATTCAGAAATGAGACCTACCCTGCTCTCAAAGCGCCCGTGTTCCATCACACTCCTCCAGCCCCAGGACTGGTGAGTCAAGTACATTCCTCCGCAGCCCTGACTGTACACTGTCTCCCTAAGAGCTCTGATATGAATGAGGCTTAGGATCACCCAGGGATTCTGACAGTATCAGGTTGACAATGGGGTTCCTGTCTGTTTGCAAAGTACCCCAGGCGATCACAGTCTTAGTGAGGCCTGAGATTCCCACAAAACACTTGGCTCCTTCTCACCACAGGACCGCCTGGCAATGTACCCCTACCCCATGTCTGTGGGAAGATTGCAGGCACAGCCAATGGTCTCCTGGGAGACTGTCACAAGAGAGGGGCTGTTGTTATTGGTGGATCTTGGTATTCAGCCATTTGAAAAGGGAATGAAAGTCAGAGGTCACCATGATGTAATGAAGTCACAGAACCAGTAGGTCCCAGCTCCATGGGCAGGTGGCCAAGGGAGGAATGCCTCCTCTTCTTAAGTCAAATAAGGAAATGGGCCCAGTGGGATTTGCAGGTATCTTAAGCACTGTTCCATTTATGTGAAGGGACACCATGACCAAGGCAACTCTTATAAGAGAAAGGATTTAATTCAGGGCTTGCTTACAGAGGTTTTATTCCTTATCATCATGACAGGAAATGTGGTGGCATGCAGTCAGGCATGGTACTAGAGAAGGAGTTGAGAGTGACATCCTATTCCACAGGCAGAGAGGGAGAGGGAGAGGAATAGGGAGAGGGAGAGGGAGACTGGGCCTGGTATGGGCTTTTGAAACCTCAAAGCCCACCCTCAGTGACACTTCCTCCAAGTAGGCTACATCTACTCCAACAAAGCCATACCTCCTCAAGTAATGCTACTCCTTGGTGACTAAGCATCCAAACATATGAGCCTATAGGGGAAAATTTAATTCAAACCACCACACCAGGGTCACACAGTGAATTGTCCTGTCCACACACTCTGTGTCACCCACTCATCTAACCTCCCATGTGTCTATCCATCCACCCTCCACCCATTCTCCACTTTCCTGTCTGCATGGTACATTCACTTCTCCATTCCTCTTACAACCATACACCAGTCCATTCATCCATCCATCTACCCATCCAGCCAGTCATCATCCACCCATAAACCCATCTATCCACCATCTGTCAATCCTTCTAATCATTGACTTGTCCATCATACATCTATTCATCCACCTTCCTGTTTGTCTTTCCATCCATCCATCCATCTATCCATCCATCCACCATCTATCCATCCAACCATCCACTCCATTTTCTCATCCACGTATCCTCCACCATCAACATATCCATTACCAACCTATCCAATATCAACATATCCACTATCTACCCACCAATTCATCTTCACTCTACTCTCTATCCATCCACCTTCTACCCACCCATCAGTCTGTCCACCCATCCCCTCATTCTTCATAATCCATGTAATTACCTAACCACCCACACACCATTTATCCATTAGCCATTCATCAACATGCCCGTTTACCTACCCAGTTACCTGCCCATGCTCTCATCCACTTGTGCTTTGTAGAGACCATAGTGAAATTATATAGACTCGGTGCTTTCCCAGCATTCACTGCTCCTCCCTGAGCCTCAGCTAGGTGGATGTTATAGGCATCTCAGGCAGGGAGGCTGGTGAGACACAGAATCAAAGTGAAGCTACATCCTGGGAGGTGGGGGAGAGAGAGAGCGAGAGGCAGAGGAGAGGGCCTGGGGTCCTGTAGGGAGTGACTAACTGGGTACAGGAGGCAGGTGGCCCTGCCATGCATCAGGTAGAGTCATCCCACCTGCTTTCCCCCCCCCCCCC
>CAJQZJ010037405.1:28240-40667 GCA_907164525.1 Lophiomys imhausi | reverse complement strand
TCTGAGGGAGTGGAAAGAGGGTCTGCTACAGAGCAGGAGGGCAGGTAGTGGAAAAAGCCAGTTTTGCCGCCCCGGCTGAGATACACTGCCTAACTGTTCTCCCTCTCAGCCTTGTAGTAGGTGTGCAAAACATAGCATGTTCTGTTACTTTGGAAATAACTAAAAATAGGCTGTTTACTTGCTATTGAATTTTACTCAAGGATACATCTGTGATGGGAATGGAGAAAGAGACTGATTTTGTGAATCCTGTGTGTTAGGATTCACAGTTGAGTGATGTGGAACTTCATTTATGTGAATTAGCTGGACATCCAGGGTCCAGGGTTGCCTGCCATGACTTCCCACAGTAATTGCGCTTTTTATTTGCTCCACACAAAGAATTCAGGATCAGAGCCTCTTTGGAGGGCCCGCTCACTATGTGTGCACTGGGTGCCCTTGTAGTGCACAAGGCTTGCTTCCAGGAAGGTCGCCTCTGGTGCACAGGAGAAATACCTTTGGAAAGCTCTCTGATGTATGGGAGTGCTGTGGTTGCTGGTGGGCATTTAGGGCGGGTAAAGGCATTCTTTAAGTAGAAACTGTAAGGTGGAAAAGCCATTCAGAGGACGGTGATAAGACAGGGGTGAGAAGGATGGGCAGCAGAATGAAGCTCAGGGCCCATTAGAGTGGGCAGAATTGGGCTAACACTGAGTATGTTAGAAGAGAATGCTTCTGCCAGGCCTGTTTACCAGATTTTACTTATGAGTTTAAAAGGGATCCAGAAAGACTCTTGTTCCAACAGACCTTTAGAAGAAAGAAAGAAAAAGAAACTCATAGTCAGGGCCTCGTACAGTATGAGGTACCCCACAGATGAGCTACAGGGGCTGGTAGTGGGGCTAGTCTGATCAGAGAGATGCTCAGCAGGCCTCGAGAGCTCATGGACTGGATGGGTGTGACTGAGTAAGCCAGCCCTTTCCTGGTACTCTTCCACCTCAGTGTCTCACAGTGAGATAGTAACTGGCAGGGAGCATACCTTCTGAAGGAGGTGTACATATGTTTTAACTTGGAGATTTGTTATTCTTGTTTGGTTTTCAAGACAGGGTTTCTCACTCTGTAGACCAGCTGGCCTTGAACTCACAGAGATCTGCCTGCCTCTGGAGTTTTGGGATCAAAGGCCTGCATCACCTTTCATGGGTTATGTGAACTGATAAAATTGTCAAGAGCAATTCCTGTTGTGTCCGATTAGAACTACAGTGAAGTGGAGAGGTTGGAATTTTACCAACAGCTAATTACCAGATATCAGGCCCACCTTAGTTGCTTGAGTAGCCATTCCATACCCACCTCTGTATCAGTAACACCCTTTGACTAATAGATTCAGACCTTCTGGCATCTGTTAACTTAGCAAACCAGCAGCTCCTACCAACCCAAAAGCCAAGAAGCCATCAAATTACATCTGAGACCTATAGGAAAGCTTTCTCCATCTTCCTGTAGCCGCCTCTCAGGTGAATCCACCCATGCATCATTTAACATTTCCTTTGACTTATGACTTCCTTTGTTCTGTAAACTATAAGACTTCATGAAACTGCTTCCACTCTGGAACATGGAATTTGGGGTTACCTAAATTTGTGTTGGTGGACCCTGGTCACTCACAGTGGCTCCAGAAGAAACATCTGTTATTGTATTTAGGATGACAGATGTGCTCTTTTTGTTCACAAAGTAAATGGGATTGGCTACAACCTGTTGCCGATGTCCAGTTGCCAGAATTTTGTAGATGAAGTCATTGGCACATCCACAGCCCTTGGTTATGTGTTATCTTTGGTCATTTGTGACAGTGACTAAGATTCCTGGATCCTAGGCCTGAAGCACTTACCACATGGGCCTTGCATCAGGTTCATAGGCCTGGTGCAAAGAAGAGTGAAATCGGTGATGCTGAGGAGGAGGGTTGGGTGGAGAACCCTGTGAAGGGTCTGGCTTCAATGGAGCCAGAGTGAGGACTCGGTAGGAACTCTCAGTCTAGGCTAGTGGGAAGGTCATGGGGTCTAATCATGCAAGGGTAGCTTCTGCTGCGTGGGTGGGAACAGTTTTCTCATTTCTGCCCTTCCACTTAATGTCGTTTATTTTAGCTTTCTGGAAAAGATGTCCTGGAAATCTGTGGTATGGCAAAATGTTGTGGCCACGTGTTTGTCCTTTGAAATTTTTCAAACACTGATAAGGATGTTATACTAATTTTCTGTCATGTCATAGTGACAAGTGTTTGCTGTTTCTCTCCTCAACAATTGGTTCCCTATCCTTTTCTTTGAATCTTAGAATGAGTTAGAGCTGATATTGATCTGAGGTCTTTTCATTATTTTTTCAGAGGGTAACCAGAGGTCCAGAAGGTGAGGTCACTTTTCCCAAGTCGTAAACTGTGGTGGGGCTGGAAAGTGGCAGCTTGAACCACAGTGAGCTTCCTACCCTGCTGCTATGCTGCTAGACATGGGGGTTTTCTGGGGAATGTGAGGATGCTTTCACTGCCCACTCATGGGGTACCTCCCAGTGCTCTGCTCAGAAACAACCTTGTGGAGCAGGTGATTGCTGATACAGACTTTGTGATGTCCAGCAATTCGGGAGTGTGTTATCTTGTTTCCCTATATATGGCTTCTATAATCCTGGGAAGTAAAGTGTCTTAAGGTGGCCAGCAGCCCCTATGTAGCTTCGGGGAGGAATTGACCATTGAAAAACCAGGGCTGGCAGCGGTGGTGGTACGTACCTTTAATCCCAGCACACAGGAGGCAGAGGCAGGCGGATCTCTGTGAGTTCAAGGCCATCTTGGTCTACACAGTGAGTCCAGGACATTCAAGGATACACAGAGAACCCCTGTCTGGAAAAACCTTTAAAAAAGGAAAAGAAAAACCAGGGCAGGATCAGAGGGGGACTTCAGTCTTATCCCCAGGCCCCAAATGGAAGAGGAGCTGTAAGGTTGGTCATATTACCAATGTCTCAGTGGTTCAGTCAGTTGCACCCATAAAATGAAGCCTCCATTGGTAGACTTCCATGTGGACAGCCGCACTAGTAGTCGAACACTCAGAAGTTCCGTGGAGGTCAGGGAAGCCTCATCCCTTCTTCCTGGCCCTGTGTGTTTCTGCATCTGCATTCATTGCAACACCCTTTATAATCAAATAGTAAAGCTAACTGTTTCTCTGAGTTCTGTAAGCTGGCTGAGAAAATAAATCCAGTCTGAGAAGGTGGTGAATCTTGACCTATGGACAGTGAGTGGGTCAGATGGAGCTGGGCTTGAGGTTAGCATGTGACATGAGAGGCGTCTTAGGCACTGACTGTCTTCAAGTGATAAGATTGCAGTGAAAGTGGACTAGAGACACCTAGCCAGTGTCCACTTTAGAACCAATTGCTGGGTGGTATGTAAGGAGCCACTCCCACAAGCACACACATGTTTGCAGACCTTATAGTAATGTAGGAGAAATGGAGAGTTTGGGTCTTTTTCTTACATGGACACAGGCATTGAACAAGCTATTATGTCTTGGCCAAGTCTTGCTGTAGCTAGCCATGGGACATCCCTACCAGCCAGGAGCAGGAGACAAGGCTGTCTTCAGAAGCTGAGTGATGCTCTGTGTGGCTCCTTGCCTTTAACACTTACCTTAGCCTTGGGAACCATGGCTGGCTGAAGTGGCTCCCCTAATTCTGAGAAGCACATGTCAGTGTGTTTTATAGCTGTTATTTTGTGTGTGGGTATTTTGCCTGCATGTATGTGCTGCACTACATGAATGCAGTGCCCTTCAAGGCCAGAAGAGGGCATCAGATCCCCTGGGATGGAAATTACAGACAGTTGTGAGCCACTATATGGATGCTGAGATTCAAACCTGGGTCCTCTGGCAGAGCAGCCAGTGTTCTTAACCAGCAGAGCCATTGCTCCAGCCCAGCAATGACTTTCAAGGTTCAGAGGTCACATGCATGGCTTGGAGGCGCTCTAGCTCGTGACTACTAGTCTTATTGGAGTGTAGGCAGGTCTTCAGAGTCATGAAAGTACCAGCACCTGCTTCCTGTATCTCCAGGCATCATGGTAGAAGACTAAGGCCCTGGCTTCCTAGTTCAGGAACTTGTGGCCCTGGCATGCCAGGGAGGGGCTCATAATGCAGACTGTCCTGCTGAGCCTCTCCCTTAAAAAGACAAAGCATCCTTCTATCCAGAAGGAAATGTCTCCTGCAGCTGAGAAAATCTCCCTCACTTTTCCAGTGACATCAGGCTGTAAACTTCCTGGCTGTTTCTCATGGAGTTTTCCGGAGGTAAGAGTGCGAGGTGTTTTGTTTGTTTTTATGCAGTGGTTCCCCTTGGTCTGGCCAAGGACAGGTTGCTGGGAGGCACGCCCAGGCTCCGCATAGAACCTGGTTGTCCTCTGCCCTTGGAGTTATCTGAAATCCTTTTCTAAATAATTCCTTTCAGGTATCTCCTTTTATTTGTGATGGTGACCAAATTCTCATAGCTTGGTGGTCAACTTTCTTCCAGGAATACCCTAGCTTCTGGTCCTGGAGCTGGTGCAGCTGTGATTTGCTGGTGTACAAGTGACATGGGATAGTCATAGATACACTGGGAAATGTAGATCTGCTCTTGTAGCTGTCATGGAGAAAAGCTCTAGGTTCTGTTTGTGAAAAGTTTGAGCTAGGTTATTAGAGAAGCCAAATTTCCATTTCCTTTTTAGCTGGTGCTTCCATTTTGTCTATATTAAGTGTGACACAAAGAAAGTTTCCTTTCTCCTCTGGTCCTCCTCCCTGGTATGTGTGCTTGTTTCTGTGCATGTATTGTCTGAGGCTAACTAACCAGATGTTAAGGCTAAGGCCAGGTAACAGGTTTTGGCTTGGCGATTGCTTTGAGGAGTGGTTCTCAACCTCCCTAATGCTGCAGCCCTTTAATACAGTTTCTCATGTTGTGTGTGGTACTCCAAACCACTAAATTATCTGTAATTTCTGTTGCTCTTTTCAGAACTGTAATTTTGGTGTTGCTATGAATTGTTATATAAGTATTTGATGTTCTGAATATCTGATATGTGACCCCTAAGGGGGTGTCTCAATCCACAGTTGAGAACCACTGCCCTAGAAGATCCTAGGAAAGATGGATTCAAGACAGTCACAGACTCTTCACATCCCTGATGGGTGAGCTTCCTTGTCACTGTGGTATATATTCAGCTTGTTCATACAGTGTTTGGTGAAGGCTGCCAACAATAGGCCTCTAAGCAGGATGGATCTCCACCATGACCACTCTGTCCCGGTTGAACAAAAATGAAAAAAAGAACATCTGTGTATCACAAGGAAGCCACTGAGGCAGGATCTTGAAACAGAATGTAGTCTCTTGTCCTCCAAGAGCTTTCAGTCAGACAAAGAAGATGCATCATAATGTGTCCTTATGTCTACTCAGAAATTGTGACTTGGAGAGGAGAAATCTTTCTAGTGCACAAGGTCTAGAGGGGCTGGACTACAGGGCACACCCAGAGACATTTAGTTCCAAGCTTTGGGAACAAGCCTGTTCCCTATTAGAAGCCAGACTTGTGGCTCTGCTTACTCAAGTTGAAGGTTTGTTGCTCTGAGCTTTACTAGTGGGTCCTGCACTTGGCCGCTATTGAAATTTGTGTTGCTGCTGCTGCTCATGGGCCTCTGGTATTGGGATGCCATGCTCCAACAGCATTTTGTATTGTTATTCCGAGTCATAGAGTCTCGGGCCCTCGCTTAGGTCATGAGAGGCCAGCAACACAACTTTCCTCCTGCAGTTTGGAGTGCCTGGCTGTTAAGGCTTGGCAGCTCCCTCGCCTCTTCCAGTGATGAAAGCCTGCAGGTTCATCATCTTCACCTGCTCACAGTCTCTGTGGTTTTACCCACTCTGCTTCCCACCACAGTCAGGCTCTGGTTTCCTTACCTTCCTGCTCTTGCTGCCTTTGCTGTCATTACCAGCTGTATGAAAATGTGTCCCTATGTTTTCAGTTGCTAATTGCTGTATTGGCAGAGTTAAGTTCTGGCAGGATATTTGGTATTGTCCTTTGTATGGCCCATCATCAGCTTTCTGTATGTAAGTCCTTGTCCTTCCTCACCTGCAAGAGATGATTCTCTGTGATTATTATTGTTAAAAAGCAAGCTACTGTGGTGAAGGTCACACAGCCCTCACTGCCAAAGAGATGGAAGGGAAGTTGTTCTGCTGCTGATTGGTTCAGACTGGAATGTGTCTTTTTGAGGAATAAAGAGCTGAGGATTGGCAGGAGGGGGAATGACCAAAGAATGGGAGGCCATGACAACCAAGTAGAGAGACCCTGTAGCAGGACAGTAGGGTTAAGTTAGAGTCTAGGTGAGTGTCTGCCCCAGCAAAAGACCAACAGCCTCAAACTGTGGAGATACCTCTGTGTCTTTAGTATTAAACCCCAAGCAGGATCTGTGAAAACCCCCCCGAAATAGCTTCCTGATCTCATGTACTTGGAATAAGTTTTTTAATATATTTTCACTTTAAGGTGGGGCCTACCAATCTTTAAAGATAAAATGGGTTTCTTAAGACAGCAGAGGGTGAATTTTGTTTATTAATCCATGTAGTTAGCCTATGTGTTTTGATTGGAGAATTGAGGATATTAATGTTTTCTAAGTATTTCTTTAGGTATACTTATTTTATATGTATGAGTAATTTCCTTGCATGTGTATCTGCACCATGCGTGCTTGGTGCCCAAAGAGGTCAGAAGAGAATGTCACATACCCTTACTAGAACTATGGTTGATTGTGAGCTGCCGTGGGTGCTGGAAATGGAACACGGGTTCTCTTCAAGAGCAGCAAGTGCTCTTAACTGCTGAGCCATTTCCATAGCTCTTTACTGAATCATCTTTCCAGGCCCCCCTTTGTTTTGTTTTGTTTATTTGTTGAGGTAAAGTCACAGTGTGTATTGCAGACTAGCCACGGGGTTCCAAATATATGTGTTTACTTCCGCACTGCAAACTTGAGTGCCTGTGGCTTTGGGGCTTATGGTGGTGGCAGTTGAAGTCCTAATGGTATAGAATGTGAATAGTGCTGTCAGTGGGCCCAGTAGGGCAAGTGTAGGTGATAGTAAACGTGTGGCACTGGTAGTTATGGTCTTGGAGCTATATGACTTTGACTGTATCTTCCCCCACCTCCCTCTGGTCTATCTATGTGGATCATAGACAGAGTGGCATCTAGCAGTGGCTTTTGTGATAGCTTGTGTTCTGAAGGATGGGGAGGGTCAATGTGAGGTCATTCTTTGGAGCAGATTGGTCACTTAGAGCTCCATACTTGATTGGAAGCCATTGAGTGCTTCCTGCAGTTAGGTTTGCCTGTCTGCTGCTGTGCCTGGTATTTACTTCCCCATGGCCACAGAGAAGGGGCTGGAGTAGACTTTGAAGTAGTGCCTGTTCTTCCGTTGGAGTTCTCCTGTGCTGTGTACCGGCCTCATCCTTTCCTTGGGCGCTTTTAGTTTCTCCCTCAGTCACTGTCCTCAAGCACTGTCTTCCTCTGCTTTTCTGTGTCCTCCCTGCTGCAGTGGATGTCCTGAGGGATTAAACTGTCACCTGACCTTCTGACCTGGTGATCTGTGTAGACACTGGTCTTCTATTCAGGGGAGCTGGTGACTATGTGCAGCAGGAGGAGAGGTGATTAGCAGGCTAGGGCCTCTTCTGTTCCCTGGAACTCATGCTGCTCACTGAATCCACAGCACTCCTTACAACCTTAAGAAGGAACATTCAGCCATCAGTATCCATGCCCTCATACCTCTAGACACTGGACCTGACACTATATGTATCAAGACTGAAGGCAAAGTAGCAGCCCACCCAAACCTCTCAGGGAGACCTCACGATTAGTGGGAGGGGGCAGTCCCATCACAGGGCTGCAGTCTGTTCAAGAGCCTCGTTTTGACACAGATTCTGCTTTTGTGGGTCTCATCTAGATGGTGCTGTGGTTCGTGCACTGTCTCCAAGACTGGCTCTTCAGAGGGTGACTTAGTGAGTGAATGAATTTCCCAGCAAGTCCACATCATTGGATCCTACCAGTGCTTCCTTTTGTATGCTTACTGCCTATCATGGCATTTGCATATCAGGGGCTTATAGACCTGGTAACTGGTAACAGTGTCCTGGTAGCTTACAGCTGGGTTCAGTATTTGGGGGATCATGGTAAGATATTTAGTAAGAAGTTAACTCATATCATAAGAAAACTGTATTTGAGAGAGGGACAGAGAGAGAGGAGGAGAGAAAAAGACACAGAAAGAGTCAAAGAGACTCAACTACAGAAAAATGCAAGGGCAGGGAAGGTGGAGAAAAAGCTCTGCTTTGTACTTTGCAGTGCAGAACACTTTACTGGGAACTACCAGGCCCAGCTGCTACCTAGTCGGTACTAGTGTACTGACATTTGGTATCTGTACAGAGAAGATTGGGCAGCATATCTTATAAGGGTTAATTCAACCCTGTGCTCCATGACTTATGACTGACTGTCTCGAGGAGTATAATTATAAATATGAAATTTCAAACAGTAGCCAGGTATAATGGCATATGCCAAAACTTATAGTACTGGCCAAGTAGTAGTAGTAGTAGTACTTGAGGCTACCCTCAAGTAGTACTGGGCTACATTGCAAATTCAAAGCTGGTCTGAGCTGCATGTGAGACCCTATTTCAATAAAATAAAAAAATAAACAAACAAAACTGGGGATATAGCTCAGCAATAGACCATTTTCCTAAACTTGAGTGTGATCCTCATTACTCAGGGGAAAACAGAAGTAGAAGAAAATGAAACTATCATACTTCACTGTTTATGGCCACACAAAACACTATATATAATTGCCTCCATGTACATGTGACTCTCAGTATCTCTGAGCTGATTGTCCAGGACAGGACCATGTGTCTGTAAGACTTTCCTGTAAACAGTTGGATACATACGTACTGAATTCAAAGAGGACCCTTAGGAGGTTCTTAGGAGGACCTCGTACAGACATACAGTGATAGGGACATCACAACCACAAAGCCGTGTACATGGGAAGGGTCTGGGGCCCTGTCTGCAGTGCTTGCTCTCCTCATGGTTTGCCCAGTGGGCAAAGGAGCAGAGGATGTTTTTGCTGTTTTGTTTTTAGTTTTTTTGAGACAGGGTTTCTCCTTGTATCCCTGGATGTCCTGGACTCACTTTGTAGACCAAACTGGCCTTGAACTCAAAGAGATTCACCTGCTTCTGTCTCCCAAGTACTGGGATTAAAGTTGTGTCTTTAACAAAATTCTAAGAATGTTGTTTATTTATTTTTTGTTTAATCCCAGGTATGAGGCTGTTTCAGTTAAGACCACAGATGTAAACTATTAACTGCCTTTTGAGCTAGCAGGGGCGTGGTTTAGCCAGGTGTCAAAGTTTAACTCAGAGGAGTTGAGAGAGGGAAAAAAAAGTCAGAGCCCTGAGGAGAAGGGGACACTACAAAGAGGAAAGAGGTCACTGCTCCCCCAAACTCCTGATGGTTCTTCCTGCTGTTGTTTCCTGCTTTGCTGGACTTCTGGAGTGAGATTGGTATTGGCCCCAAAGAGCCCGACAACCCTAATCAGCAGGAAGTAACTCAAAGAAAACTTTGTCCTTTTTCCCTTTAGCCTTCCTTCCTTCTCTCCCACATAGTGTTGGCTGGGGGATTTGGAAGGAATAAGGGTTGGAAGGGAGGTAGAGGTATTAAGTAGAGTAAAATAAATTAGACTGTATAATAAAACAAAAATCATAAAAGCCACTGTGTTACAAGTGGTGCCCAGATGTAAGGCAAGACATAATGGGAAATTTCGTATCTAACGCTGTGGAGGAGACAGCAGGATTTGAAGGAGTGAGCAGTATAATTCAGGATATCAGCAAGGCATATGATGGCTGCTGCCACTAAGTTCTTTCCTGCTCTGTGCCCAGAGGGAATTTTTTGTATGTTGTTTTTTCCCTCCTGTATAATATTCCAAAAAGATGGGGAGAATGCTTGAGCAATTTGAAAAGTTGCAAATGGATAAGGAGGGGTATGGTAAAGGATTGCAGTAATGGCTGTGCAACTAGAGAGTTTACGAATAGAAGTTGAAGCACTTAGAACACAAAAAGCGCTGGAAAGAGGAGAACACAGAGGTTTAGATCTGGTAAAAGTGAAACAGCCTGTTTAGAGAGTAAGGGTTAATCTCAACCGCACCTCTAGAGGAAATAGCCTGGAGTTAGGAGATTACCACCATTAGCTTTCCCAATAGCCACCAAAAGCCTCAGATATCAAAACCCTTGGTGTTTTAATTGTGGTAAGTTTGGCCATTTACAAAGAAATTGTAAGGCTAACAGCCTCAGAGACCAAAATGTCCAGCATGGTGAGAAATATGGTATTTTTCAGCCAGATCTCAAAATAACCTGAGTGTTAAAATACAGTAACAATACACAAGTGGTTTTTGGTGGCAGAAAGCTCAGATTTCCTGGAGTTTGTACAAATGAATGTATGTCCAAAGGTAATCTTTTGCAGTCAGGAAGAAATTTTGGAGTCCTACCTCGAGGCCCCACAACAAAATGTACAAGCTATTTCAGACAAAAACAGCTGAAAGTTACCGAGATAGACCAGCCAAGAAAAAGTACTGATACAAAAAGCATTTAATTCATTGAAAATGCTTTTGTTACTCATTTAAAAATGTAATTTTTAGTTCCAGTCCATTAAAAGCCACTATTGAAAACTGTATAGGAGCTGGGTGTGGTGGTGCACGCCTTTAACACCAGCACTCAGGAGGCAGAGGCAGGTGGATCTCTGTGAGTTCAAGGCCAGCCTGGTCTACAGAGTGAGTCCAGGACAGTCAGGAATACACAGAGAAACACTGTCTCAAAAAAAAAAAAAAAAAGAAAGAAAGAAAGAAAGAAAGAAAGAAAAAAGAAAAAAAGAGAAAACTATAGGATAATTAAGAAATCCAAATTAATAGTCAATCCAACTTATAGTTTTGTTAGATATTAGTTTAGTTAATTGCAGAAATATGCTATAGTTAGTCTCTTGTATATGTTTTTGAAGTTAAGTAGGTAGTACATAGATAGAAACAAGCAATGTTTGTCTATTTAGATAGATAGACAGACACCCAGCTGACCTTCCTCCTCAGCAGATGTCCCAGAAGGAAAAGGCAGCTCTTCCACACTGTCTCAAAAAGCCTCAAACTGAAATGTCCCTCCCTTTTACTTCCTGTGCATCTCTCTATCTGTTTACTGACTTCCTCTTACTCTCTATGATTTTTTCCTATGTTCATTCCCTGCTAACTGGTTGCTTGCTCCATCTCTTGACTTATGGTTGACTTTATTTAATCCTGTTTACAATAAACAGAAGGCTCTTGGATTAAAGATACGTGTTAGCGCTAGAGCCACACCACAACTATTTCCAGTAAATAATACAGTCTTGGGGTTCACAGTATGACCATGTATCCTGCAACAGGTGGGTCTTATGTTTGGAGTGATTGGACAAGCAAGTTTTGGTTCTGACCTCAGCCCTCTCTTCCCTTTACTTACTGGGCAGATGCCCTGAGGTCCCTTGAGACTGTACCTTCTCTCTCCAGGCCATCTTCCTACTGTCTGTAAAAAAAAAAAAAAAGATTCATTTCAGCCTCATCCACCCACTAATTATTTCTTTTCCCTCAGAAACAGATACTCCAGCCTCAGTGTAGCCCAGCTACCTAGGGACAGATGAGCAGTGATGTGCCTGTCTACTCCTGGCCTTGCTCCTACTATCTGGACCTTGAGAAGCAGTGGGTTTCTGGAAAACTGACCTTGACACCTCATTCACTGAAGTTCAGTGTGGACAGAAATGAAGAGGTCCTTGTTGGCTTGCCCCTCTCCAGCATCACCGAGATCAGGAAAGAGTCTTCTCTCTTCATCTTCAGTGCCATCACGGTCCTGGAGAAGGGCCAGGTCAAGCACTGGTTCAGCTCCTTGCGACCTAGTCGCAATGTGGTCTTCAACATCATTGAGCACTTCTGGAGGGAGCTGCTGCTGTCCCAGCCAGGTACTGCTGACAACACAACCTCACCCATGACCAGGGGGCAGGAGCTGATGGGACTGATGGCTACTTCCCAGAGACGCATGGAAGACACTTCGAAGGTCCTTCACCACCAGGGCGAGCAGCTAGACAGTGTCATGAGGGGCCTGGAGAAGATGGAGTCAGATCTAGATGTGGCTGACAGGTGAGCAAACCCCAAGGTGTGCTCTGCCTCTGCTGGGAAGGCAGAGTGTCCTCTGGACAATCTCATGGGTAGCACATTCCCAGCACCTAGAGACAAGACTGTGCACCTACTATGTGTGAGACTCACCCCAGAGAGCCGTTGCCTGTCATCACCTGGAGCTGTTGTTTCAGAGAGAGTAGGGAGCCATGTTGTGTCCATGTTGTGAGGGGCTGCCTGAGGGAGGCATCTTGCTCTGTTAATGTGTGTGGGGTCTGTGTGCTGATTAGTCATGTCCCTAACTCTCAGGTCATGAGTATCATCTGT
>CAJQZJ010037405.1:0-16662 GCA_907164525.1 Lophiomys imhausi | reverse complement strand
TTCTTCTTCTTCTTCTTCTTCTTCTTCTTCTTCTTCTTCTTCTTCTTAATTGGTTTTTTGAGGCAGGATTTCTCTGTGTAACAGCTCTGGCTATCCTGGACTCACTTTGTAGACCAGACTGGCCTTGAACTCACAGAGATTTACTTGCCGCTGCCTCCCAAGTGCTGGGATTAAAGGCATGCGCCACCACGGCCCAGCTCTTTTTTCTTCTTTATTCTGGTCTGTTGGTCAGTGTTTTCATTACAATAGCTCCATAGTAAGCTCTAAAATTGCCAAGTGTGACATACCTCTGTTGTTCTTTAGTTTTAGTTTTTGAGGCAGGTTACCCAGGCTACCATTACACTCATTATGTAGCCAATATGGGCCTTGGGCTCCTGTGCCTCCAGCTTCCCACCTGCTGGGCTTACACATGTATAGTGCCACACCCAGCTCTCAGTCTCTATGAGATTTACTTTGACTGTTCTAGGTCCCTCCCATAAGGAGTAGCCTTTCCATTTTGGTTTACAACCTGCAGCTTCCATTTGACCATGCCTACACTAGCTCTGCATCACTTTGGGAAGCTCAGTGGGCAAGATAGTCTGAAACCCTCTGACCTGGCACCTAAGGGAGTCTTTCTGTTCGTTTTCATGCTCAGTGTCATGTCTTTTGGTATGCTGCTGTTTCATTCTCTAGGATGCTATCATAAACATGATGATCTTCTCAACGTCTTTTTCTAGCCCTTTGCTGTTGTTACAGGAAGCTACAGGGTTTTGTCATGTTGGTCCAGCAGCTGTGCTGAGTTCATGGTTCTGGCTGCATGTCAGGCTTCTGATAACACACTCTGCACACAGGTGTCATTTCAGTGCTTCCTTTCTAAGCCTGTTGCATTTCATTCCTTTCTTACTTCACTATTTAAATGTTTTTATTTTATTTTATGTGTATGAGTGTTTAGGCCATACATATGCTATATGCATGTCCTATTCCCTCATAGGCCAGAAGAGGGCATCTGATTTTCTGAAGCTGGAGTTACAGACAGTTGTGAGCCAACCTGTGGGTTCTGGGAATTGAACCTAGGTCCTCTGGAAGAGCAACCAGTGCTCTTAACCACTGCGCTATCTCATCAACCCCATTCTTCACTATTTTGACTTCCATGATGTGGGTGCCCTGTTGGTAGATGCTATATGCTACTTATGAACCCCTTGTAGAAAAAAAATAGCTAATTAAATGATTTAACCAATATTTATATTAATTTAATTGGTCGGCGGTGTTAATCCTTAACCCGCTATTATAAATAAATACACACAGACACCAGATGGATTTTAATAAGCCTAGGCCTGAGTTCTGCAATCCTAGCCCATCTAAACTAGCTCATAATTTTATTATCCAAATATAACCCCATATATACATATATCCCTTTGGACTATTATTCTCCACACTAAGCCGATGTTCCAGGCCACGTGGAAGGATCTCCTTGGTGTGTCCTCCTTGTTTGCCCTGGCTTCTCTCCAGCAACCTTCTTCTTCCCCAGATGCTCTCTCTCTCTCTCTCAAAAAACCTGCGCACCTTAGTCCTGCCTGTCTCTGTCTTTGCCCAATCTCCAGGCTTCAGCATTTATTTAACCAATCAGAGTCAATTAAGTAACAGACAGCAAACAGGACCAATCAACATTTAGAATGCTTAACACCAACCATCACCATGTTGCCCTCTGTTTCTGAGCATTCGATCATGAGGGCACAATGGACTTTGTTGATTCCCTTGTCAGTGGAAGGCCTTTCTGATTGTATTACTAACATGGTGACTCCTTGATTTGCTCAGTAAAACCTGTACTCTGGGATCTGTCCCATATGGATTCAGTTTGTTTCCTGTGTTGTGTTTTCATTTTCATTCATCTCTAAGAATTTACTAATTTCCTTTCACTGGTTGTTTTAGAGCATCCTGTTGAATTTATATATATATATATATATATATATATATATACGAATGTTACAGATTTCCAAATTTCTACTTTGATTCCACTGTGGCCAGAGAAGAAACTATTATTTGAGTCACTATACATTTAATGAGATTCGTTCCCTGGCATATGATGTATGCTGGAGAAAGTCAGTGAAGCATGGGGCATTCTGCTTCACTCCTAAAGTCCTGGAAATCCAAAAGTGAAGTATTTTCCTGTGTTCCTCTGCTGGCCAATACCCACAGCCAGTAGAATAGCTACAGGGTGAAGCTGGTTACTGAAGAACCAGTATAAAATTGGACTGCCAGAACCTTCAATCTTACCTCAAAAGAGGGGCTGCAGGTTGAGTGGATCACTGATGGCCAGTGGTTTAATCACCCACCCCTGTCATGAAGACTCCATAAAACCCCTAGAGACAGGAAAGATATTTCCTGCCAAAAAAAGTAATACCTCAGAGTTAGGATTAGGGCAGGGTTCTGTTCTTATCTTTCCAGGAGATTAAAAGCATCCAACTATGGAGTTCAGGGACAACTGGACAACTGAAACTTTTGAAGAAAAGGGACCAGACACCAAAGAAGACAATACAAGTAGCCCTGATGATCCAGCCTCACAGGCTGTTCCAGCCAGGACTTCAGTAAAGCCCTGAACTTTCCTACCCAAAGTTCCCTTCTGACTACAAACGTCTCAGGATATTTAAATAGCTGAGCACAAAAAGACTGGACAACAAATGTTATTATTAATTTGCTTAGCCATTTTTCCATTCTTATTTGGGCCCCCAAACAGGTTCTCTATTTCCCACATCAGCAGGAAGCAATTTTAAGAGAGTAATGCCCCATTCCCTGAAGGTGGGGTGGGTGATTATTTTTTGGTTTTTTGATGGGCTATAGATGTTTGTTGTTACTTAGGGGGATTAGTTACAAGATGTTAAATGGTCTTGTTAAACAAGGTTTAGGATGTAAGACTCAGGGATTTCTCTCTTTTCTCTATCCTTCTTTCTCGCTTATGTAGGAGGAAAAGACTTGAAAAGTAAAAAGGAGATATAGACATGATATAAGAACAATAAAGAAAAAGGGAAGATTATAGAATCTATTCTTATATTTTTGTATATTGATACAAAATTAAGGTTAAGTCTTTTTAAGGTATTGTACCTATGTAATTCTTAAAACTGCACCATGAAATTCTAGGCCTTTTGATAGCAACTATCAAAATCTGTTTAGGATAATTAAGAAATGCAAACTAATAGTCATTCAAATGTGTCGTTTTGTTAGGTACTAGTTTAGTGTATCACAGATGTTCTCTAAGTTAATCAGAAATCAAGTTGCTAAGAGATAAGCAACATTTGCTTTCTCAAATATATGGAGATAGATAGGTAGTCTTCAAAAACCTCAAGAGATCTGTAGAATATGGCATTTAAAGATGTTTTCTTAAGATTTTTTGATACTGAGAAATGTCAGCTCCTGACAGCACCTACATTCTACTTCAAGTAGATGGTGACCATCAAAGATTCTCCATCTGGGGGGGATCCAAGATGGCGGCGGCCGGCGCGGAGGTATTTTGATTTCGGGGTCAACAATCACAAGGCGGCAAGTGTTCCAGGATGCTGTAAAAAGGGCACGACCCCTTCTAAATCTCACCCAGCTACACAGGGACCACGGAAGATGCCTGGGCAGGACGCCCCTTCCAAATCTCAGACACGCTAGGAAGCCTCTGGACCCGGGAATCGGGATAACCCATCCCCCCAAAAGGAGAAATCCCCGGTAAGTTCCAACCTAATACCCAGCCGGCAGATTCAGAAACCATGCAGAGATAATCCCCACCCTGCTGGGCACTCCCAGGTCTCACACAGACGATCCAATTATCTAGCGAAAGGTTGCAACCCTTGGAAGTGAGCGGGAAATCCCCTGCAAAGTGCCTTCAGACCACAGATCGCAGTCTGTGACGTCACTGGCCAGTTTCCAAGCTGCGGGAGCAGTAAGGCTACTGCAGCTGAACTGCAGACTTACCCGCTACAGGAACCAACTCCGGGCAAATTGCGAGATATTTGAAACAGTTGTATATCGGTCTTATGTACTAGTACAGGCCCTTCCGGCAGGGAATCAGAGCTTACTTGTAAACAGCTCCGCCAAGGGGCTGGAGAGATGGCTCAGCGGTTAAGAGCACTGCCTAGTGCTCTTCCAAAGGTCCTGCGTTCAATTCCCAGCAACCACATGGTGGCTCACAACCATCCACAATGTGATCTGGTGCCCTCTTCTGGAATGCAGGTGTACATGCAGATAGAGCACACATATGCATAAAATAAATAAAATAAATCTTTAAAAAAAAAGAAACTTTGGGCTGGAGAGATGGCTCAGCGGTTAAGAGCACTGGCTGCTCTTCCAGAGGTCATGAGTTCAATTCCCAGCAACCACATGGTGGCTCACAACCATCCATAATGAAATCTGGTGCCCTCTTCTGGCCTGTAGATATACCTGCAGACAGAACACTGTATATATAATAAATAAATCTTTAAAAAAAAAAAAAAAAAAAAAAAACAGCTCCGCCACCTGAATTAATTAGGTCTCCACCTGGGAGGCGGGACTGAATGATTCACCTTATAGGGGTGGAGTAAGGCAGCTCGAATCCTACACCACAGTGCCCCCTTTGGACCCAAGTCCAGAAGACAGCAAATTCCACATGGCCAGAGGCCCCAGACCAAAAAAAAACAGAGCGAAATGTCTCCAACAAAAGAAAACAACGGTATTCCGTCCAGCCCGAACCACCTCACCACAACTGAAACACATGAAAACGATGACAATTCTACAGTATGGAAAGTGATAAAGTCCCTTCAAGAAGAACTTAAAACTATGAAGGAATTCAAAGAAGCCACAATCTTATGAGTCAAAACAACGGATAACATCATTAAAGAGCTCCAAGCCAAGGTGACCCAGCTTGAACAGGAAAAGGATAAAGCAATGAAAGATCTCCAGACAAAAACAAGCAAACTGGAGAAGGAAATGTACAAAACGAACACTACCATTCAAGACATGAAAATAGAAATGGAAACAATAAAGAAAACACAGTCAGAGTTAAAAGAGGAAATGGAGAATCAAGAGAAGAGAATAGGAACTATGGATGTGAGTATGAAAAATAGAATGCAAGAGATGGAAGACAGGATCTCAGGCATGGAAGATTCGATGGAAGAAATCAGTACAACATCCAAAGAAAATGACAAAGCTAAAAAAATCTCTCACCCACAACATCCAAGAAATCAAGGACTCAATGAAAAGATGGAACCTAAGAATTATAGGTATAGAGGAAAGAGAAGACTCCCGACTCCATGGTCCAGGAAATATCTTCAACAAAATCATAGAAGAAAACTTCCCAAACCTAAGGAAAGAGATGCCAGTAAAAATCCAAGAGGCTTACAGAACACCAAACAGATTAGATCAGAAAAGAAACTCCTCTCGCCACATAATAATAGAAACTCCAAATGTAGAGAACAAAGAAAGGATATTAAAAGTTGTAAGAGAAAAAGGTCAAGCCACATACAATGGCAGACCCATCCGAATCACACCTGACTTCTCCTCAGAAACTTTAAAAGCTAGAAGGGCCTGGACAGATGTCCTACAAGCCCTGAGAGAACATAGGTGTCCAGCCAGACTACTATATCCAGCAAAACTCTCTATCAACATAGAAGGAGAAAACAAGATATTCCATGACAAAATCAAATTCAAACAATATCTCCTCACAAACCCAGCCCTACAGAAGATCCTAGAAGGAAAATTCCAACCCAGAGACAATAACTACACCCAAGAAAACAGAGGAAATAGAAACCACAGCAACTAAACAAAAGAGAAACACAAGAAAGCCAGCTAAACCAAAATAATGGGAAATAACAACCCCTGGTCACTAATATCCATCAACATCAATGGACTCAACTCACCAATAAAAAGACACAGACTTACAGACTGGATCCATAAACAAGACCCATCTCTTTGCTGTATACAAGAAACACACCTCACTATTGAAGATAAACACTACCTCAGAGTAAAGGGCTGGGAAAAGGTCTTCCAAGCAAATGGACCCAGGAAACAAGCTGGAGTAGCCACCCTAATATCAAACAAAATAGACTTCCTATTGAAGTTAATAAAAAAAGACAGAGAAGGGCATTACATACTCATTAAAGCAAATATCCACCAAGAGGTCATCTCAATATTGAACATCTATGCCCCAAATACAAAGGCACCTACATTTATAAAAGGAACGCTTCTAAAACTTAAATCGCACATCGATCCAAACACTTTAATAGTGGGAGACTTCAACACCCCCCTCACAACTATGGACAGATCATCAAGACAGAAGCCAAACAGAGAAATAATGAGTCTAACAGAGACCATGAACCAAATGGACCTAACAGATATCTACAGAACGTTTCACCCAAACACAAAAGAATACACCTTCTTCTCAGCACCTCACGGAACCTTCTCCAAAATCGACCATATAGTTGGACACAAAGATAGCCTCAACAGATACAAGAAAATTGAAATAACCCCTTGTATGTTATCAGACCACCATGGAATAAAGCTGGACTTCAATAGCAAAAGAATCAACAGAAAGTCTACATTCACATGGAAATTGAACAACTCTTTACTAGAGGACCACTGGGTCAGGGAAGAAATAAAGAAGGAAATCAAAGACTTCTTAAAATCCAACGAAAATGAAGACACAACATACCCAAACCTATGGGACACAATGAAAGCTGTGCTACGAGGAAAGTTCATAGCACTAAGTGCCTTCAAAAAGAAAATTGTGACAGCTCATATTAGCGAATTAATAGCTAAACTGGGTGAATTGGAAAAAAAAAGAAGCAAACACTCCCAAGAGGAGCAGAAGGCAGGAGATCATCAAACTTAGGGCTGAAATCAACAACTTAGAAACAAAAAGAACTATACAAAGAATCAATGAAACCAAGAGTTGGTTCTTCGAGAAAATCAACAAAATAGACAGACCCTTAGCCAAATTAACTAAAAGACAGAGGGAGAAAACACAAATCAACAAAATCAGAAATGAAAAGGCAGAAATAACAACAGACATTGAGGAAATTCAGAGAATATTTGGATCCTACTTTAAAAATCTATACTCCACCACATTTGAAAACTTAAGTGAAATGGACAGTTTTCTTGATAGATTCCACCTACCGAAGCTAAATCAAGATCAGATAAACAGATTAAACAGCCCTATAACCCATAAGGAAATAGAAACAGTCATTAAAAATCTCCCAACCAAAAAAAGCCCAGGGCCAGATGGCTTTAGCACGGAATTCTACCGGACCTTCAAAGAGGAGCTAACACCAATACTTTTCAAACTCTTTCACAAAATAGAATCTGAAAGAACATTGCCAAGCTCATTCTACGAGGCCACAATCACCCTGATTCCTAAACCACACAAAGACCCAACAAAGAAAGAGAACTTCAGACCAATCTCCCTCATTAACATAGATGCAAAAATACTTAATAAAATACTAGCAAACCGAATTCAAGAACACATCAAAAGTATCATACACCATGATCAAGTAGGCTTCATCCCAGGGATGCAGGGATGGTTCAACATACAAAAGACTATCAACATCATTCACCATATAAACAAGATGAAAGAAAAAAAACCACATGATAATCTCGCTAGATGCAGAAAAAGCATTTGACAAAATCCAACACCCCTTCATGCTAAAAGTTCTGGAGAGAATGGGCATACAAGGGCCGTACCTAGAAATAATAAAGGCAATATACAGCAAGCCAACAGTGGCCAACATCAAAATAAATGGAGAGAAACTTGAAGCATTTCCTCTAAACTCAGGGACAAGACAAGGATGTCCACTTTCACCATATCTCTTCAATATAGTACTTGAAGTTCTTGCTAGAGCAATAAGACAACTAAAGGACATCAAGGGGATAAACATTGGAAATGAAGAAGTCAAATTATCCCTATTTGCAGATGATATGATAGTATACATAAGCGACCCCAAAAATTCCACCAGAGAACTCTTACAGCTGATAAACACCTTCAGCAAAGTGGCTGGATACAAAATTAATTCAAAAAAATCAGAAGCCCTTCTTTATACAACAAACAAATGGGCTGAGGAAGAAATAAGGGAAACAACCCCCTTCACAATAGCCGCAAACAACATAAAATACCTGGGGGTAACTCTAACCAAGCAAGTAAAGGACCTGTACAACAAGAACTTCAAGCCCTTGAAGAAAGAAATGGAAGAGGCCTTTAGAAGATGGAAAGATCTCCCATGCTCATGGATAGGTAGGATCAACATAATAAAAATGGCCATCCTACCAAAAGCAATATATGGATTCAATGCAATTCCTATCAAAATACCAACACAATTTTTTATAGACTTGGAAAGAGCTAGCCTCAATTTCATATGGAACAACAAAAAACCCAGAATAGCTAAATCAATCCTGTACAATAAAAAAGCATCTGGAGGTATTACCATCCCAGATTTCAAGCTGTACTACAGAGCAATAGTTGTAAAAACAGCATGGTATTGGTATAGAAACAGACCAGTAGATCAATGGAATCGAATTGAAGATCCAGAAATAGACCCACACACTTATGGCTACCTAATTTTTGACAAAGAAGCCAAAATGGCACAATGGAAGAAGGACAGCATCTTCAACAAATGGTGCTGGCCCAACTGGATGTCCATTTGTAAAAGAATGAAGTTAGACCCATACTTATCACCTTGTACAAAACTTAAGTCCAAGTGGATCAAAGACCTTAACATAAGGCCGGTCACACTAAATCTACTAGAAGAAAAAGTGGGAGAAACCCTCGAACTAATTGGCACAGGCGACAACTTCCTGAACAGAACACCAACAGCTCAGGACTTGAGATCAACAATCAATAAATGGGACCTCATGAAACTGAAAAGCTTCTGTAAGGCAAAGGACACTGTCATTCGAACAAAATGGCAGCCTACAGACTGGGAGAAAATCTTCACCAACCCCACATCTGACAGAGGGCTAATATCCAAAATCTACAAAGAACTCAAATTAAATGCCAAGAAACCAAATAATCCAATCAAAAAATGAGGGACAGAGCTAAATAGAGAATTCACAAAGGAGGAATCCCTAATGGCTGAGAGACACTTGAAGAAATGCTCACATCCTTAATCATCAGAGAAATGCAACTCAAGACGACTCTGAGATTCCATCTCACACCTGTCAGAATGGCTAAGATCAAAAACTCAAATGACAGCACATGCTGGCGAGGGTGTGGAGAAAGGGGTACCCTACTCCATTGCTGGTGAGAATGCAGGCTTGTGCAACCACTATGGAGGTCAGTCTGGCGATGTCTTAAAAAACTTAGAATAGCTCTGCCTCAGGACCCAGCCATACCACTTTTGGGTATACACCCAAATGCCTCTTCACGGAATCATAAGGAAGTTTCCTCATCTTTGTTTATAGCAGCCTTATTTGTAATAGCTAGAAACTGGAAACAACCCAGATGTCCCTCAACTGAAGAATGGGTCAAAAAACTGTGGTACATCTATACAATGGAATATTATTCAGCTATCAGGAACAATGAAATTATGCAATTTGCAGCCAAATGGATGGAACTAGAAAAGCTCATCCCGAGTGAGCTAACCCAGACTCAGAAGGACGCATATGGCATCTATTCACTTATAGTAGGATTTTAGCTATATAGTAGAAGGTATCAATACTACAACTAACACACCAAAGGGAACTTGGACATAGACTTCTTATTTTTAATTTTTATTCTTTATTTATTTTTTATATATTAGTTATATTTTTTTCTATTTTTTAGTCTTTTTTATCTATTGTATGCTTATTGATTTGTTTGTTTGTTTAGTAGTTCTCTCTCCCGGGCAACGAGACACTTTTCACTGATGGTACTGCTTCGTAGATCCCCAATGAATGAAGAGGCTCTTGGCCCTCATATGACCTCGCAACTGAGATGAGGGACTGTTATATAAGGACACCCCACCCCAGAGAAATGGGATGGAAGGGTTAGGAGGTAACGAAAAAAAATGAAATGTAATGTTTCGGCCTTTTACTACTAATTGTCATAAACTGTTTAGGGTAATTAAGAAATGCAAACTAATGTTTATGCAAGCCGGTCATTCAGTTATGTACTATGACAGCTATTATAGTTACTTTCTAAGCTAATCAGAAATAAACCGGCAAGAGACAAGCAACATCTGCTTACCCTAATATAAAAGATAGATAGGGCCTCTTCAAAAACCTCAAGAGATCTGCAGAATATGGCATTCAAAGATGTTTTTGTAACTTTAGATTTTTTTATATCAAGACATATCAACTCCTGACAGCACCCCCTATTCTCCTCCAAGTAGAAAATGAACATCGAAGACTCTCCAGTGGGAGATGATTGAATTAGTCGCAAGCCTATCTCTTGGTAGGAAAAGCCCCTTGCCCCAACTGTAGACAGAATGCTGTCCAAAAAGGACTAAACCTGGAAGCAGGTAAGTTGACAGCCTAGCTCTGCCAAGACAGGGTAGGTAAGTCCTTCATAACCCCTGTTCTACAATCAATGTCTGTCAGAGAAACAGGGCCAAATGACTGAAGATCGATACTGTAATGTATGGAGAGAAAATGGGAACTGTCCAGGCAGCCACAGGTATGTCATTTCTTAGTTTGGGAAGCTGCAGGCCCTGTACTTCCTATAAAATCAGATATATTTATCCCTCTCAGGTCTCTGAGGTGGTTGAAGAACAGATAGCTAGAGTCTCATAATTTAATTTTGAGTTGTTTAGGAGTCAAGAGAGTGTTATAGATCTAAGAAGATACTTTTAAAATTGTGTTGCAAGTTAGTATGAATGTTGAGTCAGATATAGACCTTTAAACTCATGGAGATGTTTAGATAGTAGAATGTTAAAGTCAGGTACCAAATACATATGGACTGGTCATTGGGAATGTACATTAAGCCATATAACCCTCATAACTGTGGCCTAATTACCTCTGTTGTACTGTATTGTATTTGTTATTATAAGAGAAAGAGCCATTTGTTGGACTGAAAGGGGAAACTGTAGGGGGAAATAAGATATACCTTAAACTTAAAAAAAAGGGAAGAGGATCGGAGGTTGAGGGTGGGAGGGTGGGACTGGAGGGGGAATAGGGAGGGGACTGCGATTGAGATGTAACTTGAAATAAAAAATAAAGGAAAAAAAGCAACAAAAAAGAAGATAGGAGGGTGAGGGGGAAGAGGATAAGAAGGGAGTGGGGACTGGCAGGGGGAGGAGGGAGGGGACTTTGACTGAGTTGTAACTTGAATAAATAAATAAATGTTAAAAAAAAAAGATTCTCCATCTGGACATGGGTGCATTAGTGGCAAGCTTGGCACAGGGCAAGAAAAAGCCCTTCCTTCAACTATAGACAGAATGCTGTCCAAAAAGGACAAAACATAGAAGCAGCTAAGTAAACAGCTTAGCTCTGCCAAGACAGGGTAGGCAAGCCCTTCATAATTCCTGCTTTATAGTCTGTCAGAGATACTGGGCCAAAAGGCTGAAGATAGATGCTCTAATGTTATAGAGAGAAACTGGGAACTGGCCAGGCAGCCAGTTGTCTGTCATTGCTTAGTTTTGGAAGTTGCTGGCTCTGTACTTCTTGTATATTCAGATATATTTATCCTTCTCAGATCTCTGATGTGGTTGAAGATTAGATATAGTCTCACAGTTAAGTTATAACTTGTTTAGGAATTAAAAGGATGTTCTGGTCTAAGAAGTTGTTTTTAATTGGTAATGCAAGTTAGGATGGAAACTGAGTTAGGTACAGAACTTTAAAGTCATCAAGATAGATAGATAATAGAATATTATTATCAGTTGCCAAATACATATGGACTGGACATTGGGAATGTATGTTATACTGTATAATTTTCATAATTGTTGCCTATTGTTCTTATTGTTTTAAGAAAAAGAGCCTTTCATTGAACTAAAAGGGGGAGATGTTTGGGAGGGAAAAGATACACTAAAAAAAAATAAAAATAAAAAATAACCTCTAGAGACATTTTCAGGTAGCTGGACTGGAGGTTGAGTGGATCACTAATGGCCAGTGGTTTAATTGCCCACCCCATGTCATGAAGACTCCATAGAACCTGTAGAGACATTTTTAGGTAGCTTCCCAAAAGCTGCCCAATTGGAGGCTCCTAGGTGTGGGTGTCCACAGAAGCCATGGAAACCCCATCCTGTAACCATATCTGACCTCTTCTATCTCTGTATCTGTGTCCTTGGTAATGACCCTCATGATGAACCAGTCAACACAAGTTATGTCTGGCACTAAAGTGGGGACATCTTGGGGACTGAGCACCCAACCTTGGGATCCTTGGGATCTGACACTCTCTGGGCAGTAGATATCAGAGCTGAGCTGAATTAGAGCATACTCTGCAGAGGTTCTGACTGCTTGCTGGTGGGAGAGAGGGCCCCAGACTCCTTGTGTTACAAGGGAGTTGTTAATACAGTGGGGGTACACTTGCTTTTTTCCATCTTCTCTGGCCAGGCTGTTCAGATGGACTGTTGGTTATTGTTCACTAAAGACTTGCATTTCCTCATGTGATCGTTCAAGATAGTCCCTTCATCATTACATCCTTTTAATTAACTTGTCATAGTGGGTAGCAAGTATGAAGTACCTTTGGTCTCTGCTGGGAAACAGGTGCCATTGGATCATGTCAGATGAATAAGAGGGGGACACGAGAGGGTGTCTGTCCTTTGGTCTGTGTTCATTGGGAAGGTAGCATATGCTGAATCGTTACCATGTCACTCACTGTGTCTAGCATTATGATTGTTACTGTCCCTGTCATGCAGCAGGGTTGTACCTGAACATTTGGATAAGAATAGATAGTACCTTGTGAAGCAGCATGAGGCACTAGCTTAACTGAGACTCTGGGGAGCCCTGTCTGTCTCAGCACATTTTCCTGTGTCTCCTGGTTTGTGCAGTGAAGATTCATCTTTCTGCAAACATTTGACTCACTTTGAGGTCTCCTATGATTGAGTAGTGTAGCAGTGTCCTGTGCCAACCTTGGACCTGTGTAGTCAAGCACCACTGCTGGCCCCCAAGTGAGAACAACTCTTTGTCACTGCAGCCAGCCCCCAGATGTAGTTGAAGGCCCACAGATCCCTGAAGACCTGAGCTCAACTACTCTGCTGCCTCTAAATCACCTCAGAAATGGCACAAACACGCCCATGCACACCATAGTATGGGGGGACCATGAGACCAGAGCCTGACACCCACCCTCCCTGCCAGCCCCAGTCACAGGGAGCCCCTAGGAATGCAGCCACTGGGTTGAACTAGGGTGGTCTGAGAGCTCTGTGTGATGGATTGCAGCAGAGCATGCTCCTGCAGCCCCCAGGGCTTCACTGTTGTGAAAGCCAACTTTCCCCTCTTTCCCTTCTCCACAGCATGTTAATGGCTCAGCTGGAAGAGCGGTTCAGTTGCAGACAGCATGATTTATCCCAGCTCTGTTCTTAGATGGTTGCTAATTTCTCACTGTAGGAAAATTCACAGTTTGTGGGTGAGTCAGTGTAAGACCAGTTGAGAGCAGAGAGCCTAGCTCATACTGACTGTAGGGGCTCATATTCATGTGCTCACGCCCCAGATCCTGGGGTCACATGACAGGGTAGAGCACAGCATCTTCTTTCTCAGATCCTATATGAATAGCAACCGTTCAGTGCTACACGTGGGAGCACACAGAGTGTCCCGAGCTAGGCTGTCTTGACAGCACAGCTGTACTTCACAAGGCCAGAGCCCTTGAGACTGTGTGTGGAGTCACATCTGTGTGGTCAGTGCATCTAAACTGCCTCATCAGTGCTGGTTCCATGATGTGCTGTCATGATGCACAGTGAAGAAATGAGAAGGAGGCTGGGGTCTCTCCGTATTTGCTCTTCTGGTGTGTCTGGTATGACATTGCTGCCAGCCAGGACTGTGTTGGTGATACTTGTCTCAAGTCCAGGCAGCTTTGTGCAGATAGACCACTCGTCACAATACACCATGCTGTGAGCTATTGCCCAGAGCAAGCTTGGGGACTTATGATCTTTTAAGGCCAGCAAGGCTAGAGAACCCTCCTCAAGGTTTCCCTGGGAATGGCCCCTTGCAAAGTTGTGTTTGTGCTGCTTTGAGGACACAGATGAACACACAGCTGTGAAGCCTCTTTTCTGCTTCCTTCCCTGAACTAATGTGTTTCTCTCTGCTTCCTGCCTGGTTCCTGCCTGAGCCACCTGAACTGTTCCCTTCTCCTACCACAGACACTGAGAGAGCCGATGTGTCTCATGGACAGTGTGGCCCTTGCTGCTGATTGTAGTGTAGTATCCAAAAGTTCCCTAAGAGAAGAGCCCTCAATTTCCATACCTTCCCAGACACATGCCTGCCCATGTTTGTGTGTCGTGCCTGACCAGTATGGCCTAGCATTATCAGTTAGTGCCCATAGGTGAAGCTGCCTGGTTACTGTGTTGTTTGCTGCATGTCAGGGACTTGTGGGAACATCCACTTGAGCCTGGTCTGCCTCACAGCCAGAGAGGGCTCATCAGGGGGCCCCTGGGTATGTCAGAGGTTGGCAGTATTATGTGCTGATGACTAGACAGCTTGTCATCCTGGGCCACAGAGGGAACAACTGTTGTTAAGGTTTGGCCAGACTTCATGAGCTCCATTCTTTCCATCTCCTGTTATATGGAATGTGTGTGGTGCTATTTAATTACTTCAGTCCCACTCTTAAAGAAACAAGGCTACCAATATTCTAGAGGTTAGAGCTTGGGAGGTTAGCTCTGTGATTTTCTTTGTCTACAGACTCAGTAGCTGTTGGGTGTCTTTTCAGTATGGGCAGTATTAATTAATTCCAAGTGCATTCTGGCAGACAGGCCAAGGGGTCTTAGCAGGCTCTTTGGAATGAGTTCTATTTTTAAGCCTTAAAAAATGGTGAGTCTTTTTCCAAATCAAAGGTTGAATAGCAACCAGCATTTATTTTCAGTATTTGTACAATAAAATGTTGAAACTTGGATAGGCAGGCAACTGTTTCGACCAAGGATTATTATGTGTGAATATTCTTTGACTATTAGGCAAAGTCACAGAATGCACAGTCTTGCTTTTTTGTTTGTTTAAGAAGGTCTTGTGTAGTTTAGCTGGCCTAGCCAAGATGACCTTGAATTTCTGGTCTTCTGATTTCCACCTCCCATTGCTGAGATTATAGACAGGCACAACCACACCCAGTTTGTGTAATTCTGGGATCTGAGATTCAACTGAGCTATACCCCAGTCCACACATACACTTTCTTTTGTTACACTTTCACTGTGCACAAGGAAAAGGCAACTGATTTAACTTTTCAGGAAGATGACAAAGGGAATGTAAGTCTCATGGGGTCTATCATAGAGATGGTCTTTGTGGACACAAGGTCTGCGGCCCCTTGGTCCTGTTTCATATGGCTAGTAGACATGTTTGTTCTGGGTGAGACATTTGTTAAGCCTAACGTTCACACTCACATATTATGACTTCTGTATTGTGTGTATTATACTTAACCATTCATGACTTTTCTTCATTTAATTTTGAAGTAAATATGTGGTTGTTTAAACCTTCCTTGTTTCTTCCTGTCCAGCAGCTTTATGGCCACTTCAGGCTGTGAGGGATGGTGTGGGTCCTGCAGCCCAACATCCAAGATGTGACGGTGCCTCCTCCAGGCCCTGATGAGATCCTTGCTCTGTCTTCAGGGACATGTGATTTCTCACAGTGCCCTGGTGCCATGACTGAGTCATCCTCCCATGGAAGTTAATTTCAAACTAGTGGTTATGTCTCTTGTAAGCTGGATCAGTCTAGATCCAGTGAGCCCCTGAGCTCATGACCAGTCCTCGGATTTTCTAGACCTTATTATTAAAAAGAGTTTGAGGTAAAAGTGAACAGTTCCTAAAATTAAGTTCTGTGAGTTCCATGGGAGGGTTGGTTGTCCCATAAGTCAAGCTTTTGTTTAGGATAACCAGAGAATGAAAAAGTGACCAACACGAAACAAACTTGCAAGAGTCCTTCAATCATGTATGTTTAGTTCTCATGCAAACATGTGCGTGTCAGAATTCAATCCAGCTCACATGGGCCGAGCATCTCTTTTCTGAAGCACTCAGGACCATCCTGGTTTTGGATTGTTTAGGATCTTGAAATATTTCTGAGACATGAGATAGCCACGGACCAGGACCCAGTGTAAACATGAAATGCACTTGTTCATGTTTGCCTTTGACACATCCCTGAGATGATCTCAGACAATGCTTATAGTGTACCTGCATTTTGGAGGTTTTTGTTTTGTAATGTTTTACTTTTGTTGCTTTGAGATAGGGTTTTGTGTAATCCAGGCTGCACTCAAACTCTATATTGCTGAGACTGTCCTTGAACTCCTGATCTTCTTGCCTCTACCTTCCAAGTGCTGGGGTTGCTGGTGTGTCTCTCCATGTCTGATTACTGTGCCTGCATTTTGATGTGGCCTGTCTGTCAGCTCGGGTGTCTACAGTAGTGTCACATCAGCTCAGAATGTCTCAGATGGAAAGATGCTAACTTGTCCTGCTAGTGTGATGAATAGTGGTTCAAGTCATGGACAGCTTTCATTTCTTCTTTACTCTCTTCTTTCCTATAAGCATGGTTGTTCTTAACCACAAACAAGACAAACAGTTGTATCACCTAATTGAGCCAGTGGGCAAGGGACTACAGGACCCACACATGATCTTGTTAGAAACCGTGGTACCC
>CAJQZJ010037404.1:289431-305503 GCA_907164525.1 Lophiomys imhausi | reverse complement strand
CCCAGTCGTTCTGGCTCCCCAGCTAGGCTGACTATGCAGGCAGGGAGCTCCACCCACAACAGATGCCGGCCTCAGTGCGCCTGTTGCTGACTGCCTCAGAGGCTTGGGTGCTAGGGTGAGTGACCCACCCGCCCCAGTATTTGTGGAGAGCACACTGTTGCGGGCTCTGTTTGCAGGCAGTCTTGGCTCCTAATTGCTTTGCTGTGACTGGGTTAGGTCTCTGCCTCTCCGCTACAGTGCACGCTGTGCCACCATGTTGGAAACTCCGGAAAAAAATAATCTCACTTACCTTTGCTCTTGTGGTGCGTCTCGAGTGCCGTGTTAGGCTTTTATCCCGATTTCCCTGGCATAACCATCAACCAGTTTGTCTTTTCAGTTTACTCCCTGTGGGGAGCGCGGTTTGGTCATCCAAATCCCCACACCTCCTTCTCTGTGGAAGGGAGTCGTGTGACCAGGTGACGGCACTCGCCACCCAATAAGGTCAAATGGAATACAATTAGGCAGGCTGGTCTTTATGATATTTATTATACTAAATAATAATTACAACTTACACTAAATAAGATATCTCTACTTCTACAGGATCAGGATAAGCTGCATCAATCATACAGAAACACTTAATGGTCATTAAAGCTAGAACAACTAATATTACAATATATAACCACCACATCCTACACTTATATTAATATTCCCACATCACACATCATACGACCTGTCCGAAGACCTTGGCTCTCCTGCTTCCCTGCGTCGATGTTCGGAGCAAAGCCCCATTTCTAGTCTCAGTTCAAGGCCTGAGTGAATGGGCAAGGGATAGAGAGAGAGGTCTCAGCACAAGGTCTGAGGAAGGGGCATAGACCTAAGATAGAGACAGAGGCTGGACGTCAGTGACAAGACTGATCGCCACTTACTGCTTGTCTCCTTTGGTTTCTTATACTTTCATCTCAGCTTTAATTAACATATCTCTATGTCACCCGCATATGGCGGCACTTACTAGCTTCTTATCTGGCTCCTTCAGCTGGGCCTCAGCTGGGCTGTGGCTGACAGCTTCTTATGGGCTCCTTGCGCATAGGGCGGCACTCACTATCTTCTTATCTAGCTCCTACAGCTGGTCTCAGCTTGGGCTGTGGCTGACAGCTCATTGCAGCTAAACGAGAAGCTATTACTTATAATCCAATACTTAAATTACTTTACTAAACTTCCTGCAGCCCTTCTTTATGGCTGCTTACAGGCTCCTTACAAAGTGCCTTCAAAAATAAAATGGTGACAGCTCATATTAGCAACTTAACAGAAGAACTGGAAGCATTAAAAAAAAGAAACAAACACTCCCAAGAGGAGCAAACAACAGGAAATCATCAAACTCAAGGCTGAAATCAACAACTTAGAAACAAAAAGAATAATACAAAGAATTGATGAAACTAAGGGTTCTTTGAGAAAAATCAACAAAATAGACAAACCCTTAGCCAAACTAAAAGGAAGAGGGAAAATACTTAAATCAACAAAATCAGAGATAAAAAGAGAGAAATAATAACAAACACTGAGGAAATCCAAAGAATATTTAGGTCTTACTTAAAAAACCTGTACTCCACAAAATTTGAAAACCTAAGTGAAATGGAAAATTTTCTTGATGGATTCCATTTACCAAAGTTAAGTCAAATCAGGAAACAGAAGCAGTCATTCAAAATCTCCCAACAAAATAAAAGCCCAGGGCCAGATGGTTTCAGCACAGAATTCTACCAGACCTTCAAAGAAGAGCTAATACCAATACTCTTCAAGCTCTTCCACAAAATAGAATCAGAATGAACACTGCCAAACTCATTCTATGAGGCCACAGTCACCCGAATTCCTAAACCACACAAAGACTCAGCAAAGAAAGAGAATTTCAGACCCATTTCCCTCATGAACATAGATGTGAAAATACTCAATAAAATACTTGCAAACCAAATCCAAGAATACATCAAAAGTATCATACACCATGATCAACTAGGTTTCATCCCAGGAATGCAGGGCTAGTTCAACATATGAAAATCCATCAATGTAATTTACCATATAAACAAGCTGAAAGAAAAAACAACATGATTGTCTTGCTAGATGCTAAAAAAGCATTTGACAAAATCCAACACCATTTCATGCTAAAAGTCCTGGAGAGAGCTGGCATACAAAACCATACCTAGAAATAATAAAGGCGGTGGGGGAGGGGTATCCAAGATGGCGGCAGCCCACATGGACACATTTTGAACTCGGGGAAAACAGCTATAACACCACAGAGTTATAAGGCGCTGAGAAACAATTTGAGTGGTGTGAATCCGCTGGGTTTCACCCAGTGACCCAGGGACCATTAAAAGTCTCTGGGCAGGTCTCTCCTCCCCTCTCTCAGACACTCAGAAACACAGACCAGCAGGATCCAAGGAAGACACTGAATCTGCAAATCAGGAATCATCACCAGGAGAGGGATAGGGTAAGAGCCACTCAAATACCCAGCGGGCAGCTCCAAACCTTAGACAGGGTTACTCACCAGTGTCCTGGGCTCACAGATCCCACACAGGCTTTCCAGCTATTTAGTGAATGGTTGGCAGAGCTGTGGGAGCAGGATACACTCTGAGTGGAGCCACAGTGCATTTGAGCAATCTGAGCGGCAGGGTGGCGCAGCAGCCGGCAGGCTCACAACTGCATTTGAGAAAGCGCAAGCATATTTGTGCTTCCCCAGAGGGGTGTTGGACATACATACACGCCCCTCTATTGGATTTACGGTCACTGGGAAGATCATTGCAGCTGGACAGAGCAGTGGGATACACTTCAAGCAGCAGGTTATGCTGCAGCTCCACAACAGTGTACCGGAACTTGGAAGACAGTGGCCCCAATTGCCAGTATCCACAGTCAGCTCCATACAGACATAGGTGGTGTGGTGAGAGTGGCAGAACGGTGGGCAGCCGAGTTGTAACGCAGATTTATTCTCCACAGGGTCCAAGCCCTGGGCAGATTGTGGGGTTAATATCAGACTCTTTTCTTAGTTCTGGCCCTTCCAGTGGGAAACCAGAGCTTCAGCATATATAGTTCCATCCCTGGAACACTGAGGTTTTGGCCTGGGAGGCACTATTGAGTGACTCACCTTAAGGGCATGGAGTTGGGTCCTTTCAGGACTCCAGCTGGTGGACTCAACCCCCAAACTTGGGACCTCCAGAGTCCACAACATCTGTGCCTGGACACACAGGATCATACCAGCAGAGCCGCTACAGGATCATGCTAGCAGAGCCGCTACATGCTGAATACCCAGTGTGCAACATAGAGAGCTCTGACTTGTGAGCAGTGAAACAATCCAGAGCCATTCCTAATTTCCTGGGAGTGGGCTGCACCCACTCACAGTGCTTCTGTCTATTAGATGCACATTGACCCTGAGAACCCCCTGAGAGCAGCTTGGAAGGACCAAAAACACAGTCCCGACATGTAAGCTGTAGGGGAGCTACAACCCCACCCAACAGTCTGCGGCCTGCCAACCTGCACTGTCATCTATACAATGACCAGTTGGATCCCAGGCACCTACACGAACACATCCCACTACAACCCCTCACCTGATTCCCCAATTGGGACAAAAGAGGGAGGGGTGAGCTCTGGGAGACACACTGAGAACCTCCACACAAGGCCCCATCCAGCCTGTGGAAAGCTACAGATTACCAAGCAATATGACTGCTACATCAAAGTGCCCCCTTTGGCTCCAAGCCCAAAAGGCACAAGGAACAAACAGCTAAAAACAACCAAATGGCTAAAGGTCAGTGAAAAAACAGAACCAACAAAAGTCAGGGAACTATGACTCCAACAAAATGTAACTATGTTAGTACAGCAAGCTCTACCACTTCACCACAGCAGAAATACATGAAAATGATGACAACTCTACATTATGGAAAGTTATAGAGTACTTTCAAGAAGAATTTAAATCTATGAAGGAATTCAAAGAGCCCACAATTTTATAAGTGAAAGCAACGGAGAATGCCATTAGAGGGCTCCAAGCCAAAGTGGCTCAACTTGAACAGAAAAGAGACAAGGCAATGAAGGGCTTAAAAGATATGAAAGATTTCTAGGCAAAGACAAGCAAATTGGAGCAGAAAATGTATAAAATAAATAAAATCTTTCAAGGCATGAAACTGGAAATGGAAGCAATAAAGAAAACACAGTCAGAGATAAGAGTGGAAGTGGAGAATCAAGGGAGAGAACAGGAACTACAGACATGAGTATCAAAAATAGGACAGAAGAGATGGAAGACAGGATCTCAGGCATAGAAGATTCAATGGAAGAAACCAGTACAACAAGCAAAGAAAATGAGAAAGCTAAAAAAGTTCTCACCCATAACATCCAAGAAATCAAGGACTCAATGAAAAGATGGAACCTAAGAATTATAGGCATAGAGGAAAGAGAACACTCCCAACTCCAAGGTTCAGGAAACATCTTCAACAAAATCATAGAAGAAAACTTCCCAAACCTAAAGAAAGAGATGCCAATAAAATTCCAAGAGGCTTACAGAGCACCAAACAGATTAGATCAGAAAAGAAACTCCTCTAGCCACATAATAGTTGAAACTCCAAATGTACAAAACAAAGAAAGAATATTAAAATCTGTAAGAGAAAAATGTCAAGTAACATATAATGGCAGACCCATCAGAATTACACCTGACTTCTCCTCAGAAACATTAACAGCCAGAAGGGCCTGGACAGATGTCCTACAAGCCCTGAGAGAACATAAGTGCCCAGCCAGACTACTATACCCAGCAAAACTCTCTATCAACATAGATGGAGAAAACAAGATATTCCATGACAAAATCAAATTTAAACAATATCTACCCAAAAATCCAGCCCTACAGAAGACCCTAGAAGGAAAATTCCACCCCAGAGAAGATAACTATACCCAAGAAAACAGAGGAAACAGAAAACTCCACAGAAACTAAACCAAAAGAAACACAGGACCATCACCTACACCAAAATAATGGGAAATAACAACCTCTGGTCACTAATATCCATCAACATCAATGGTCTCAACTCCCCAATAAAAAGACACAGTGTTATAGATTGGATCCATAAACAAGACCCATCATTTTGCTGCATACAAGAAACATATCTCATTAACAAAGATAGACGCTACCTCAGAGTAAAGGGCTGGGGAAAGGTTTTCCAAGCAAATGGACCCAGGAAGCAAGCTGGAGTAGCCATATTAATATCAAATAAAATAGACTTCCACATATTTATATCTATTGTTTTGTATAATACTTACTGTTATAAGAGAAGGAACCATCTGTTGGACTGAAAGGGGAAACTTCTGGGGGGAAGAGGGTGGAAGGGCGGGATAGGAAGGGGGAATAGGGAGGGGTTTGTTACTGAGATGTAACTTGAAGAAAAAAAATAAAGTATTTAAAAAAAATAGACTTCCAACTGAAGTCAATCAAAAAAAGATAGAGAAGAGCATTACATACTCATTAAAGGAAATATTCATCAAGAGGACATCTCAATATTGAACATCTATGCCCCAAATACAAAGGCACATACATTTGTAAAAGAAACTCTTCTAAAGCTTAAATCACACATCGATCCCCACACATTAGTAGTGGGAGAATTCAATACCCCACTCACAACAATGGACAGATCATCAAGACAGAAACCAAACAGAGAAATAATAAGTCTAACAGAGCTCATAAAACAAATGTAACTAACAGATATCTACAGAATGTTTCACCCAAACACAAAAGAATACACCTTCTTCTCAGTGCCGCACAGAACATTCTCCAAAATCAACCATATAGTTGGACATAAAGATAGCCTCAATAGATACAAGAAAATTGAACTAACCCCTTGTATCATATCAGACCACCATGGAATAAAGCTGGACTTCAACAACAGAAATAACAGAAAGCCTACACACACATGGAAATTGAACAACTCTTTCCTGGATGACGACTGGGTCAGGGAAGAAATAAAGAAGGAAATGAAAGACTTCTTAAAATCCAACAAAAATGAAGGCACAACATACCCAGACCTATGGGACACAATGAAAACGGGACTATGAGAGGAAAGTTTATAGCACTAAGTGTCTTCAAAAAGAAAATTGTGACAGCTCATATTAGCAAATTTACAGCTAAATGGGATGAATTGGAAAAAAAACCAAAACAAACACTCCCAAGAGGAGCAGAAGTCAGGAAATCATCAAACTTAGGGCTGAAATCAACAACTTAGAAACAAAAAGAGCGATACAAAGAATCAATGAAACCAAGAGAAGGTTCTTTGAGAAAATCAACAAAATAGACAAACCCTTAGCCAATTTAACTAAAAGGCAGAGGGAAAAAACCCAAATCAACAGTCAGAAATGAAAAGGGAGAAATAACAAAAGACATTGAGATAATATTTTGGTCCTACTTTAAAAATCTATACTCCACCAAATTTGAAAACTTAAGTGAAATGGACAATTTTCTTGATAGATTCCACCTACCGAAGCTAAATCAAGATCAGGTTAACAGATTAAACAGCCCTATAACTCCTAAGGAAATAGAAGCAGTCATTAAAAATCTCCCAACCAAAAAAAGCCCAGGGCCAGATGGTCTCAGCACAGAATTCTAGCAGACCTTCAAAGAAGAGCTAATACCAGTACTCTTCAAACTCTTTCACAAAATAGAATCAGAAAGAACAATGCCAAACTCATTCTATGAGGCCACAGTCACCCTAATTCCTAAACCACACAAAGACCCAACAAAGAAAGAGAAGTTCAGACCAATATCCCTCATGAACATAGATGCAAAAATACTTAATAAAATGCTAGCAAACTGAACTGAAGAACACATCAAAAGTATCATACACCATGATCAAGTAGGCTTCATCCCGGGAAGGCAGGGATGGTACAATATATGAAAATCCATCAACGTAATTCACCATATAAACAAGATGAAAGAAAAAAAAACACATGATAATCTCGCTAGATGCGGAAAAAGTATTTGACAAAATCCAACACCACTTCATGCTAAAGGTTCTGGAGAGAACAGGCATACAAGGACCATACCTAGAAATAATAGAGGCAATATACAGCAAGCCAGTGGCCAACATCAAATTAAATGGAGAGAAACTTGAAGCATTTCCTCTAAACTCAGGGACAAGACAAGGATGTAAAAAGAAATATAGCTAATTAAATTGTTTAACCAGTATTTAGGTTATATTTAACCAGACATTATAAATGAATACAAAGAGATGCCACAGATTTCCAACAACCTTGGTCTGAGTTGTGCATTCCTGGCCCATCTAAGATAGCTCGCAATTCAATTACCCAAATATGACCCCATATATACATACGTTCCCTTGGACTGCCATTCTCCACGCTATGCCGATGTTCCTGGCCATGTGGAATGAGGTTCTTTTTTCTAACCCATGGCGTGTGTCTTCTTCTTCCTCCTGCTCCTGGCTGGAATCAATTAATCCTCTGTCTAAAGCGCAGGCTTCCTGCTCTAATCCCAGGAAGTCCCACCTTTCTCTGCCTTTGCCCAGTCTCAGGCCTTGGCAATTTATTTAACCAATCAGATTCAATGTAAGTAACAGACAGCAAGCAGGACCAATTTAATTAACATTTAGAATGCTTAACACTACCCCAACACAAGGATGTCCCTTTTCACCATATCTCTTCAATATAGTACTTGAAGTTCTTGCTAGAGCAGTAAGACAACTAAAGGAGATCAAGGGGATACAAATTGGAAAGGAAGATGTCAAATTATCCCGATTTGTAGACGATATGATAGTATACATCAGTGACCCCAAAAATTTCACCAGAGAACACTTACAGCTGATAAACACCTTCAGCAAGTGGCTGGATACAAAATTAATTCAAAAAAATCAGAAACCCTTCTTTATACAACAAATAAATGGGCTAAGAAAGAAATCAGGGAAACAATTCCCTTCACAATAGCCACAAACAATATAAAATACCTGGGGGTAACTCTAACCAAGCAAGTAAAGGACCTGTACAACAAAAACTTCAAGCCCTTGAAAGAAATTGAAGAGGCCATCAGAAGATGGAAAGATCTCCCATGCTCATGGATAGGTAGGATCAACATAATAAAAATGGCCATCTACCAAAAGCAATATACAGATTCAATGCAATTCCTATCAAAATACCAACACAATTCTTTATAGGCCTGGAAAAATCTATTCTCAATTTCATATGGAACAACAAAAAACCCAGAATAGCTAAATCAATCATGTACAATAAAAAACATCTGGAGATATCACCATCCCTGATTTCAAGCTTTACTACAGAGCAATAGTAATAAAAACAGCATGGTACTAGTATAGAAACAGACCAGTGGATCATTGGAATCAAATTGAAGACCCAGAAATGAACCCACACACCTATGGTCACCTAATTTTTGACAAAGACACTAAAACCGTACAATGGAAAAAGGACAGCATCTTCAACAAATGGTGCGGGTCCAACTGGATGTCCACATGTAAAAGAATGAAATTAGATCCATACTTAGCACCTTGTACAAAACTCAAGTCCAAGTGGATCAAAGACCTTAACATAATGCCTAACATACTAAATCTACTAGAAGAGAAAGTGGGAAAAACCCTCGAACTCATTGGCACAGGTGACAACTTCCTGAACAGAACACCAACATGTTGCTCAGGACTTAAGACCAACAATTAATAAATGGGACCTCATGAAACTGAAAAGCTTCTGTAAGATAAAAGACACTGACTGTCATTTGAACAAAACGGCTGCCTACAGATTTGGAAAAAAATCTTCACCAACCCCACATCTGACAGAGTGCTAATATCCAAAATTTACAAAGAACTCAAGAAATTAAATGCCAAGAAACCAAATAATCCAATCAAAAAATGGGGGAAAGGGCTAAACAGAGAATTCACAAAGGAGGAATTCCTAAAGGCTGAGAGACACTTGAAGAAATGCTCAGCATCTTTAATCATAAGAGAAATGCAACTCAAGACGACTCTAAGATTCCATTTCACACTTGTCAGAATGGCTAAGATCAAAAGCTCAAATTACAGCACATACTGGTGAGGGTGTGGAGAAAGGGGAACCCTCCTCCATTGCTGGTGGGAGTGCAGGCTTGTGCAACCATTATGGAGGTCAGTCTAGCGATATCTTAGAAAACTTGAAATAGCTCTGCCTTGTGAACCAGCCATACCACTTCTGGGTATACTTCCAAATGACTCCTCACCGAATCACAAGGAAGTTTCCTGTTCTATGTTCATAGCAGCCTTATTTGTAATAGCTAGGAACCCAGATGTCCCTCAATCAGAATGGATTAAAAAACTGTGATACATCTACACAATGGAATACTACTCAGCTATCAGAAACAATGAAATTATGCAATTTGCAGCCAAATGGATGGAACTAGAGAAGCTCTTCCTGAGTGAGCTAACCCAGACTCAGAAGGATGCACATGGCATCTCTTCACTTATAATTAGATTTTAGCCATATAGTACAGGATATCTATACTACAACCAACGCACCAAAGGGAACATGGACATAGACTTTTTTTCCTCCTTGTCAATGAGACACTTTTCCATAGTGGTACTGCCTTGTAGGCCCCCAGTGTATGAGGAGGCTCTTGGCCCTCATATGAACGCTGAACTGGGATGGGGGACTGCACTCCAGAAGAATGGAATGGACAGGTTAGGGGGCAGAGGGTGGGAGAGTGGGACTGGGAGGGGTGGAAAGAGGACACTATGATCAAGATGTAACATGAAGCAATAAATAAATAAATTTTAAAAAATAAAGACAATATACAGCAAGCTAGTAGTCAACATCAAATTAAATGGAGAGAAACTTAAAGTAGTTTCTCTAAAATCAGGCAGAAGGCAAGGATGTCCACTTTCCCCATATCTTTCAACATAGTACTTGAAATTCTAGCTAGAGCAATTAGACAACTAAAGGAGATCAAAGGGATGAAAATTAGAAAGGAAGAAACTAAATTATCCCTATTTGCAGATGATATGACAGTATACATAGATGACCCCAAAAATTCCACCAAAGAACTACTACAACTGATAAAAACCTTCAGGAAGGTGGCTGGATACATAATGAATTTTAAAAAATCAGTAGCCCTCCTTTACACAAAATATAAATGAGCTGAGAAAGAAATTAAGGAAACAATACCCTTCACAATAGCCACAAATAATATAAAATTCCTGGGGGTAACTCTAACCAACCAATGAAAGACCTGTACAGCAAGAACTTCAAGTCCTTGAGGAAAGAAACTGAAGAGGACATCAGAGGATGGAAAGATCTCCCAAGCTCATGGATAGGTAAGATCAACATAATAAAAATGGTCATCCTGCCAAAAGCAATATACAGATTCAATGCAATTCCTATCAAAATACCAACACAGTTCTTTACAGGCCTGAAAAAAAAACCAATTTTCAACTTCATATGGAATAACAAAAAATCCAGAATAGCTAAATCAATCCTGTACAATAAAATAACATCTGGAGGTATCACCATCCCTGATTTCAAGCTATTCTACACAACAAAAGCAATAAGAACAGTATGGTGCTGGTATAGAAACAGACCAGTTGATCAATGGAATAAAATTGAAGACACAGAAATAAATAAACACACACACCTATGGTCACTTAAGTTTTGACAATGAAGCCAAAACTGTACAGTGGAAAAAGGACGTCTTCAACAAATGGTGTTAGTCTAACTGGATGTCAACATGTAAAAGAATGAAAATAGACCCATATTTATCACCTAGCCCAAAACTTAAGTGCAAGTGGATCAAAGCCCTAAAATTAACATAAACTGGACACACTAAATCTAATAGAAGTGAAAGTCAGGAAAAGCCTTGAACTTATTTACACAGATGACAACTTCCTGAACAGAACACCAATAGCTCAGGTTCCAAGGCCAACAATCAATAAATGGGACCTTATGAAACCGAAAAGCTTCTTTAAGGCAAAAGACACTGTCATTTGAACAAAACAGCAACCTACAGATTGGGGAAAGATCTTCACTAACCCCACATCTGACAGAGGGCTAATATCCAAAATTTATAAAGAACTCAAGAAATTAAACACCAAGAAACAAATAATCCAATCAAAAAATGGAGTACAGAGCTAAACTGAGAATTCTCAAAATAGGAATCTCTAATGGCCAAGAGATACTTAAAGAAATGCTCAACATCCTTAATCATTAGAGAAGTGCAACTCAAGATGACTCTGAGATTCCATCTCAAACCAGTTAGAATGGCTAAAATAAAAAAAACTTACAATACAGCACATGCTGGTGAGGTTGTGGAGAAAAGAGAACAATCCTCCATTGCTGGTGGGTATGCAAACTTGTACAACCACTATGGAAATCAGTCTGGCAATATCTTAGAAAACTTGGAATAACTCTACCTCAAGACCCAGCTATACAACTCCTGGGTATACATCCAGAAGATTCCTCACCAAACTACAAGGACATCTCCTCAACTATAGCTGCTTTATTTGTAATAGCTAGAAACTAGAAACAACCCAGATGTCCTTCAACTGAAGAATGGATAAAAAAAAAAAAACTGTGGTACATTTATACAATGGAATACTACTCAGCTATCACAAACAAGGAAATCGTGCAATTTGCTGCCAAATGGATGGAACTAGAAAAGCTCATCCAGAGTGAGCTAACCCAGACCCAGAAAGATGCACATGGCTTCTATTCACTTATAACTGGATTTTATCCATGTAGTACAGGATAAGTACCCTACAATCATCAGATCAAAAGGAACAGGAACATGGATTTTGTTACCTGTTAGTGGGACACTTTGCACTAGTGGAGCTGCCATGTAGGCTCCCAATGTAAGAGGAAGCTCTTGGCCTCCATAGAGCTGATGAACTGAGGGGGGCTAAGATGTGGGGGCACCCCACACTGAAGGAGTAGGATAGGTGAGAGAGGGTTTAGTGGGTGAGAGGGTGGGAGAGGGAAGGGTGGAGGGAGGGTGCTGTGAGGGAGATGTACCTTGAAGTAATAAATAAATATATTTTTTTAAAAAACAGAAATGAAAATGGGACATAACAGACAAGGAGGAAATTCAGAGAATCATATGAATATACTTTAAAAATCTGTAATCCACTAAAGTTAAAAATATAAAGGATATGCATTTCAATGGGTTACTTAAGTTACCAAAGTTAAATCAAGATTAGATAAACAATTTACATACATCTATACCCCCTAGTGAAAAAGAAGCAGTCGGGGCTGGAGAGGTGGCTCAGAGGGTAAGAGCACTGGCTTCTCTTCCAAAGGTCCTGAGTTCAATTCCCAGCAAACACATGGTGGCTCATAACCATCTGTAAGGATATCTGGTGCCCTCTTCTGGTGTGTAGGCATACATACTTCAATAAAGAACATTGTATACATAATAAACAAATCTTAAAAAAAAGAAAGAAAGAAAAATAAGCAGTCATTAAAAGTTTCCAACCCCCCCCCCAAAAAAAGCCCAGGTCCAGATAGATTTATTGGAAAATCATACCAACTTTGAAAGGAAAGTAAACACCAGTACTCCTCAAATTGTTCCACAAAAATTGAATCAGAAGGAACATTACCAAGTTCATTTTATGAAGCCTGATTCCAAAACCACAAAAAGACTCAACAAAGAAAAAGAATTAAAAACCAATTTCCCTTATGAACATAGACGCAAAAATACTCAATAAAAGATACTTGCATACCATATCCAAGAACACAGCAAAAAGAACATCCACCATGGTTAAGTATGCTTCATCTAAGAGTTTCATGGATAGTTCAACATGCAAAGAGCAGTAAATGTAATCCACCATATAAACAAATTGAAAGAAAAAAAAACCACATTATGTATCATTAGATGCAGCAGAGTGTTCACAAAATCCAACTCCCCTTGATAAAAATCCTGGAAAGATTAGGGCTACAGGGGACATGCCTAAGCATAATAAAGGCAATTCACAGTAGGCCTATATCCAACATCAAATTGAATGGAGAGAAACCCAAAGCAATTCCACAACAGTCAGGAACAAAACAAGGCTGTCCACTCCTCCATATCTATTCAATATAGTACTCAAAACTTTAGCTAGGGCAGTAAGACAACTGAAGATCAAGGGGATGCAAACTGGAAAGGAAGAAGTCAAAGTATCATTTACATCTTATATGATAGTATATGTAAGTGACTCTAAAAATTCCACCAGGGAATTCCTACAACTGAATATACTATCAGGAAAGTGACTGGATACAAGATTAACTAAAACAAACAAACAAAAAAGTCAGCAACCCTCCTATATAAAAACAGCAAATGTACTGAGAAAGACATCAGAGAAACAACACCTTTCATAATAGGCTCAGATAATATATATCTTGGTGTAACTCTAACCAGGAAAGTGAAAAACTTTTTATAATAAAAACTTCAAGTGTTTGAAAAAAGAAATTGAAGGTACCAGAAGATGGAATGACTTCCCATGTTGTACTACAGAGCTATAGTAATAAAAACAACATGGTAATGGCATAAAAACAGACACACTGATCAATGGATTTGAATCGAAAAACCAGACATAAATCCATACCTCAATGGACACTTGATTTTTGATAAAGAAGCCAGAAATACACACTGGAAAAACTATTGCATCTTCAACAAATGGTGTTGGTCAAACCAGATAGCTGCATGTAGAAGATTGCAAAGAGATCCATATTTATTTCCTCCACAAAAGTCCAAGTGACCAAAGACCTCAACATAAAAGCTGATACACTATCTGATAGAAGTAAAAGTGGGGAATAGCCTTGAACACATTAGCATATGATATCACTTTCTGAACAGAATACCAACATCTCAGGCACTGAGATCAACAATTAACATATGGGATGCCATGAAACACAAAGAGGCAGCCTATGAAATGAGAAAATATTTTTACCAACTCCACATCCAACAGCTAATATTCAAAATATATTAAAGAACTCAGGAAATTAGATATCAAAAAGGTAAATCAAATTAAAAATGGGATACATATCTAAAGAGAGAATTCTCAATAGAGTAACCTCAAATGTCTGAGAAACACTTAAAAATGTTCAACATCAATGCAACTCAAAACTACTTTGAGATTCCATCTTACTCCTGTCAGAACGGCTAAAATCACTAAAACAGCTCATGCTGGCGAGGATGTGGAGCAAGGGGAACACTCCTCCATTGCTGGTGGGAGGGAAAACTTATATAGTCACTATGGCAATCAATATGGTGATTCCTCAGAGAATTGGCAATAGACCCAGCTATACACTCTTGACCATACACCCAAAAGATGCTCCATCCTATCACAAGGACACTTGCTCAACTATGTTCATAGAGGCTTTATTCATAATAGCTAGAAACTGGAAGCAACCTAGATGTCCCTCCACAGAAGAATGAATAAACAAATATCATACATCTACACAATGGAGTATTGCTCATTTATTTAAAAAAAGACATCATGAAATTTGTAGGCAAATATTTGGAACTAGGAAAGAAGTCACTCTTAGTTAGGTAACCAGACCCAGAAAGACAACTATGGTATATACTGACTTGCAAGTGGATATTAACTGTTAAGTAAATGATACCTCAGGTACAATTTGTAGACCTAGAGAGGTTAGGTGAAGAAGAAGGGTCTGGAGGGGGGGGGTAGGGCACATGGATCTCCCTGGGAAGGGAAAATAGAATAGATTTTGCTGGTGGACTAGAGGAGGGTGGGGACAGAAACAGGAGGGATCAGGATGGCAGGGTATTGGGGAATGGAAGGAGAGAATCCAGGGAAAGATGGCTGGAAGTCAGTGGCCTTTGGGGAGTGTTGTGGAAACTTAGTGCAGTAGAAACTTCTTGGAATCCATGAGGAGGTCCCCAGTGAGGATTCCTAGTAATAGGATACAGAGTTATAGGTTACTTGCCATCACTTACAGCCAGGCAAGTCTTCCAGGGGTGGGACTGGGTTGCATTTAGTTGAGTTGTTGGCTGAAGGGGTCCCCAAACAACCCAGAGTGATGCTAGGACACAGAGAGGACTGCTCTTCACAAACTGACAGCAGAGTCCCATTTTTGAGGACATCTACACAGCTCATTGAAAGTAGAGACGCTAAGCTGGTGCCTGCATGGAGCCTTCACCCTTACATTCTTGTCTCTTTGGAGTGGGAAGGTACTCTACAGGCAACTGAAAGAGAAATGCGGATGCCAATCCAGCTATACCTTTAACCAACAACCTGTCCTGCCTGCAAGATGTGCTGGGGCCATGGTGTCACAGAACTTGTGGGAGTGGCCAACCAATGTCTGATTTAATTTGAGACCCATGTCATGAGTGGGAGCCCAAAATGGACACTGCTTGGATGGCCTGAAACAAGAGACTAAAAAGCCCAGAGACCCAGGCTTGGAAGAAACACAATTGGAAAAAAAAATCAATGGAATGATTCCTATTGAAATTCTGCTATAACTCATAGATTGATGCCTTGTCCAGTTTTCTCAGAGAGGTTTCCTCCAGCAGCAAATGGGAGCAGATGCAGAGACTTTCAGTGAGACATTACTCAGAGAGAGAGTCTAAAATTGGAGGTCCCCATTGAGTCCCTCTCCTTGGAGCTCCTGGAATCCTGTAGAAGAGGAGCTCCTGGAATCCTGTAGAAGAGTGGGAGAAAAGATTGTAGGAATCAGAGGGTATAGAGGACACCAGGAGAACATGGCCCTCTGAATCAACAAAACAGGATGCATATGGGTTCACAGAGACTGAAAATGCAAGCTTAGAGCCTGCATCGGTGTCACAGAGATCTGCTGCCTTTCTCCTAAGTGCTGGGATTAAAGGCATATGCCACATGGCCTGGCTTGGATAAGATAATTCAAAACAGAAAGCTGAGAGACCACATTGTTTTGGTTTGTTTGTTTGTTGTTTCCTTCCTTTGTGATTTGTGATCACACTTTTGGGTTTTTTTTTTTGGGGGGTGGGGAGGATTTCTGGAGGGTGTTGGTCTGGTTGGGCTATTTATTTATTTGTTTGTTTGTTTGTTTGTTTATATGTTTATTTATATATTTATTCATATATTTATCTATCTATCTATCTATCTATCTATCTATCTATCTATCTATCTAT
>CAJQZJ010037404.1:274386-285974 GCA_907164525.1 Lophiomys imhausi | reverse complement strand
ACACACACACACACACACACACACACACACACACACACACACACACAGGAGCATGTGCATGGGGAGGGGGAGGGAGAGGCTTGGAAAGGTCTCACTTACTAGCCAGAATGAAACTGAGGCCTCCCTAGATCCTAACCAGCCAGATGAACATGGTGTCCATGTTAACAGTAGTCACTCATAAGGTGTTTGAAGAAATAAATTGAAGATAAAAGAAGATGGAAAGATCTCCCATGCTCATGGATCACTAGAATTAGCATAGTAAAAATATCCACCCTATGAAAAGCAATCTACAGATTCAATGCAATCCCTGTCAAAATTCCAAAGATTTCTCCATAGACCTTGAAAGGACAATTCTCAACTTCATATGGAAAAACAAAAAATCCAGGAAAGCTAAAACAATCCTATACAATAAAAAGAACTACTGAAGGTATCACCATTCCTGATTTCAAGTTTTACTACAGAGCTATATTAATAAAAACTACATGGTATTGACATAAAAATAGACATATTAATGACTGGAATTGAATTGGAGACCCAGACATAAATCCACACACCTATGGACATCTGATTTTTGATAAAGAAGCCAAAAATGCACACTGGAAAAAAGACGAGATCAGGCACATTCAGGGTGGTATGGCTGTAGAACACACTGGAAAAAAATAAAGCATCAACAAAAAATGATGTTGGTCCACAGGAGAAGAACGCAAATAGATCCATTTATCTTGCACAAAACTCAAGTGAATCAAAGACCTCAATATAAAACCAGAGAAACTGAACCTGATAGAAGAGAAAATGAGGAACAGAAAAGGCTTTGAACACATTGGCACAGAAAACAACCTCCTGAACAGACACCAATAGTCCAGACACTATGATTGACAATAAATGAGACTTCATGAAAAGCTTCTGTACGGCAAAGGACATCATCAATAGGATAAAATGGCAGCCTATGGAATGGGAAACAATCTTTACCAACTCCACATACAATAGAGATTGAATATTAGATCAAAATATATAAAGAACTCAAGAAATTAGATATCAAAACCGAAATAATCCAATTTAAAAATGGAGTAAAGATCTAAACAGAATTCTCAATTGAGGAATTGCAAATGGCTGAGAAGCAAAGAAATATTTAACATCATTAGACATCAGGGAAATTTGAATCAATTACTTTGAGATTCCATCTTACACCTGTTGGTCAATAACAGAAATGATAGCTCATGGTGGCAAGGATGTGGAGCAAGGGGAACTCTCCCCCATTGCTGGTGGGAGTACTTACTTGCACAGCAACTACAGAAATCAACATGGCAGTTCCTCAGAAAATTGGGAATCAATCCATCTCAAAATCCAGCTGCCCTTCTCCCTCCCTTACCATAATAAACCATATACCAGAAAAATAAATAGATTCTTCTCTCGTGCAATACCTCCTGACCAGTTTCCCCTCCCTTCACTCCTTCCAGCTTCTCCTACCTCCCCACTCCCCCAGATCCATTCTGCCTTCACTTCCTTTTCAGAAAAGAGCAGGCCTCAAAGACATCAGTCAAGTAGGACAAAACAACATACAATAAGACAAGGCAAACCCCTTCATATCAAGGCTGAATGAGGCAACCCAACAGGAGGAAAACAGTTTTAAGAGCAGGCAAAAACATCAGAGATACATGCTCTCCCACTGTTAAGAGTCCCACAAAAGCACCAAGCTTACAGCCACAACATATACTCAGAGGGCCTGGTGAACACTCATGCAGGCCCCATTGTTTCTCCTTCGGTCTCTGTGAGCCCATGTGAGCCCTGCTTAGTTGATTCAGAGAGTCAACTGGGGAATGAATTAAAAAAAACTGTGGTACATGTACACAATGGAATACTACTCAGCCATCAGAAACATCATGCAATTTGCAGCCAAATGGATGGAACTAGAGAAGCTCTTCCTGAGTAAGCTAACCCAGACTCAGAAGGATGCACATGGCATCTATTCACTTATAATTGGATTTTAGTCATATAGTACAGGATAACTATACTACAACCAATGCACCAAAGGGAACAGGAACATATACTTTGTTACCTGTCAATGAGACACTTTGCCCTAGTGGTGCTGTCTTGTAGGTCCCCAGTGTATGAGGAGTCTCTTGGCCCTCATATGACTGCTGAACTGGGGTTGGGGACTGATTTGTAGGGACACTCCACTCCAGAGGAGTGGGATGGAAGGGATAGGGAGTAAAGGGTGGAATGGTGGGACTGGGAGGGGTGGAAAGAGGGGACTGTGATGATGTGACCTGAAGTAATAAATAAACATTAAAAAAAAAAACAAAACAAAACAAGATTCAGGTTGGAGATACTTCTGTGCCCATTATCTTCTTTGGAGAAGACTAGAGGATGCTGTCAGGAGCTGTCATGTCTATCAGGAAGAGCTTTTTTTGTATTAATGTAAGGAGCCTGTAGGCAGCTATACATAATGGCTGCCAGGAGTTTAGAAAAACAACTTGTTTTTGAAGTGAAATTTGTTTTGTAAATTGGGGTGGCCTCTCTGACCTTAAGGTAGGGGCCATCCACTTAGTCCTAAAAAAGGTCTGTTTTTAACCCTGTTCCATGGTTTGTTTGTTTTTTTGTTTTGTTTTTTTTTTGTTTTTTTTTTTTTTGGTGTCCCTATTATTCGTTGGTATTGTCCAGTTTTTAGATTTTGCCTTATGGGCATATTGTTTTGATTTCCATAAGGTTTAAAACTGATTTTTCTGGCAATGTTAGTAAATCTGCCTGTAAGTTTATTGGTTCTTTTCCTAACATTAAAGGAAAGTACTCTTTCTGCTTCTAGTTCTCTCAATCCTTTAAAGAAGTTCATGGCTTTTGCTATAGTCTAGGTGTTTTGTAGGGGTCCAGTTAGGCTAATTCTTAAATGGAGTGATGCACCTTTAATTAATAACCTCCCAAATGCTGGAGTCAGAGGTGCTGCTTGGGGTGTTGCTGCCTGATTGTAAATATACCACAACACTTCCAGTTTTTGGCAAATATTAATGGCTTCTTGATATGTGCTCCATTTGCCAGCTGTTTCAAACTGGGTTATATCTAGGGTTGGAAATGCATATCTCCATGCTGCTGCTGTTATCCAGTCTCATAATGGGTGGGTATCTCCTCTAGATGTGTCTAGACAGTGCTCTAGGGCCTCAAATACTGAAGGGTTTTCTGTTATGTTTCTTATTGTCTTCATTTCCTGCTCATGCAACATGACTGTGTCCACTCCTTTTTCCCACAGTCTGACCATGTATGAAGCATCCTTCATACCATTTTGGCCATATTCCCTTCTTAGCTCAGATAATTCTTGCAGATTAAAAGGTCTAGACTCCATGAATTCAGTACCCTCATGAGAGCACTGGAGCAGGTCCTGGCGTCTCCCTCTCCCCTGAGGTGTACTAGTGAAGGGGTTGAGGCTATTTGCCAACTTTTGGATTATTGGAGTTTTTTTGCTAGTGATTATCACCAGAAACGATGGAACATTAGCTGGAGGTGCAGCAGAGGTAGCACTAATTCCTCTGGGCCTCCTAGTAATATTTAAGGCTAGCCTTTTGCCCATTAACCTGTCTTTATCTATATCTTGCACTGTCTTCATTAAAAGAGCAGGAACTTCCTTTCTAGGTGCCTTTTCCATAATGGGAGCTACCACCTGTGGACCAGTCAATTCCAGCTTTACTTTAGTGGGTGTCATCCCTATTTTGTCCTTCACAATGCTAGTGGTTTCACGCCATCTTTGCTGTTCCTCAGTTTCAGGGGGCTCTCCTGCCACTGGGGAAATCTGCAGTTTACTTATCTTTTTAGCAGCTTCTTCATTGTGCCATTACAAATGCTACCACCACAGCCAACACGTCAAACTGTATAGGATTTTAATTTGCTTTTTTCTCAAATACCATTGCCATTTTTTTTTTTTTTTTTTTTTTGGTTTTTAGAGACTGGGTTTCTCTGTGTAACAAATCTGGCTGTCCTGGACTTGCTTTGTAGACCAGGCTGGCCTTGAACTCATAGAGATCCACCTGCCTCTGCCTCCCCAGTGCTGGGATTGTAAGGCCTGCACCACCAGGCCCGGCCATTACAGACAGCTGTGAACTGCCATGTGGGTGCTGGGATTTGAACCTGGGTCCTTTGGAAGAACAGTCAGTGCTTTTAACCGCTGAACCATATCTCCAGCCCCCACTGCCAATTTTTCAAATCTGAGGATTTGATTAATTTTTCTAGTTTCAAATCTATAGCTCTTTCCACTCTTTTACTCAGATGGGGTAAAGTTACTCTGGTGGCTCTTCCTTCTACCATCAAAAATGTATTCTCTTCAGGACAGAGTTGGCCTTATGGAGCACCTGGGCATGTTTGGATCCTCAGCATCCCACGGCTCTTCCTCTTAGCATGTTGGAAATCTCCAACAGCCCAGAGTTGGCCTTGTTGGGCATCTGATATGATCCTTTCCACTATTATCCTATAGTTGCTTATACTCTTCCTCCTAGGAGGCCAGATGACTGGTTACTCCCCAGAGTTGGGTACGACAACAGGCAGACCTTCTCAGACTGAAATCTGAATTCCAGAGTCAAGAGTGCCTCTGATTTTAAAAGTCCTCCTCTGCACGTTCTTATGAGATTCAGACTCAGAAATTAAGAGTCTGATCCTGATGACTATGCCAACTGTCTTGAACACACCAGAAACCTCTCTTATGATTTCAGAGAAGGAGCACATAAGAATTAGGTAGGAGGTAAGTGAGCTTGAGTTTTTGCATTTACTGAGATCAAACAAACATACACAACACTAAATAAATAGGGCAAGTACAATCAGACAACTCAAGCCTATCCAATACATAGCCTCATACTAAACCTGTCCGGCCAGTGGTGAAGAACGCAGGTAACGGTTCGAGATCTGGTTGTCTTCTACATGCAGAACAGGAAGGATGCTAGCTCATGCAGTAGCTGACCACAATGGTTACTTGATCACGCAGTAGGGTTGACCTCAGAGGATGCTTGACCATGAAGTGGCTGTTTGACCACGAAGCAGCTGTCCAGTCTCAGTTTCACTCAGGGTTTCCAGATGTTCAGGGTTTGAGCAATTTGGGCTTTTCTCTGACGTTCAGGAATTGTCAGTACAGGTAGATGCTTGTGGCCAGTACAGTTGAGGCTGCAGTACTCATAGCTTCCACACCTAGCTCAGCATTGTGCCTTCATTTATACTTAACATTAGGGGTGCCTCCCTTAGCAGTTGACACCCTCTTCCAGGCACTTTTTGATAAGCAGCTTTCAGTTCCTGCCAGCCTTCTGGCTATCACATTACAAAACATTTTCAAATCCTTACTTCAAAACAAGTTTCAAAGCAAATTTCACTTCAATAACAAGTTGTGTTTCTAAACTCCTGGCAGCCATTATGTGTGGCTGCTTACAGGCTCCTTACAATTAAATATTTAAATGCCATGTTCTGCAGATCTCTGAAGTGTATGAGTACCAGAATTTCTATCTAAGATGGATCTAGACAGACAACCTTTGTTTGTTTCTAGTTAGTTACTTTCTGTTTAACTGTGAAAGCACATATAGGAGGGTAGATAAAGCTTAATCTTGTAACTAACTGCATCATTTCTTGTCAAACTACAAATAAGGTGACTATTAGCTTGCATTTCATAATTACCATTAAAGACTGGAATTTTAGGTTTTATCCCTGTTAAGTTTAGAGTTGTAAAAATCACAATTCTTAATTGAAGCTCTCATAGTATCAAAATAAAGCTTTTTAATCTATAAACATAGTTGAAAAAGAGACTGGGAACTTTCTGACCTTTCTCTGGCATATCACTATAGAGCATAGCAGTTTCTTTTCCTGCATGATTTAGTTTATAAAAAGTGTATAGCTATGTTAGGTCTTAAGAACACTAGCAAAACCAAGGCTAAGTATATTTTAAGGAAGGGATTTTTAACCTTTTTGAGAGTGAAGACATAGAACATAGCTATAATTTAAAAAGAAAGACATAGACCATAACCATAATTTTAAATGACATAGATCATAACCATAATTTTAAAAGACATAGATGTAAAGAGCCTGTGAACAGACCCTTACTCAGAGGTCTGGAGGAGATGTGATAACAGGGCGTAGCTGCCCGCGGTGATCAAGAGACGCCAGAAATGGAGTGCCTCGATAGATAAAATTAAGGTGTGGAAAGTGTGACGTAAAATTAAGTATATAAGCTAGAACCTAAAGACAGACGACAGCGCAGTCGCTCCCGAGACGACTGTCTGCTCATGCGTAACATCTTGAATGAGGAACCGCTGAACATTGAGCTTTGAAGGCGGACCTAACAACGCGCCTCTGTCCAGGTCGTATTCATGTGTGATGTTTGTGATTGGGTAGAATTATTATTGTTTCTGAGTGTGATGTGGTGGATTTACATTATAGGAATAAATTGTTTAGCTATATTGATTTATAGTTGTGTATGTGCAGTGCAGTATAAGGAAGAAGTTAAGATTATAGAGTTGAAGGATTTTCCTTAAATTATTAAAGATAATAATATATTTAATACATTTAATAAATTATAATAATTATATCAACTGCTCTCAGTCTGTTGCTTTCACTTCGCGGTTCAGTTGTGGTTATACGTCCCATAGTGGCGGCAACCTAAGGTAAAGAACTGCCTCAACCCTCGGGCTCACGACAGCAGAGCATAACCATAATTTTAAAAGTAAAACCAAGTTCTATAAGTAAACAATTTAGTTCAATATATATCCCAATATCCCAACTTAAAAGAGCCTTCAGAATTATGTCATATGGTTTAAGATTATCTAAGCACATACTTTTAATTAATAACCTTGTGTCATGAGTTTTAATCATATCCAATATCTAGCAAAGACATAAGTAATTAGATATATAAACCACAGCTAAATTATCATACAGTATGTTATAAAGATATAACTTTGAATTTCTATCATCATATAAAAATTCATTAACAATCTAAAATATGAGATTGGTTGGTTTCTTGGTTCTTGACTGTTGTCTCTTGGAGGCCTGCTCTTTTCTGAAAAAGAAATGAAGGCAGAATGGATGGGGGAAATGGGGAGATAGGAGAAGCTGGAAGGAGGAAGCGGAGGGGAAACTGTGGTCAGGATGTAGTGTATGAAAGAAGACTATTTTCAATTAAAAAAGAAAAAGAATAACAAAAAGGTTGAATGACATAAACAGGACTTAATGTGCCACTCTCATAGGAACTTGGAGGACAGTAGTGCTGAGAACAATATGGATTATGTAAGTCCAGAGGTTTTCAGGTTTCAGTGGAGAACAATAACAATTGCCCTAGGGACCACACTTTTGATGTTTTGGCAAAGAATGTAGCTACATTTTGCCTTTGTCCTAAGAATCTACCTGAGGCTAAATTGCACTAATTTCATTACCAGAGTTTTCAAGGCAACAACCTTAGTATTGACTGAATCATGTGGTTATTAATGATCACTCTTATACAATCTACAATGAATGCATAAATAAATCTCCAGTGAAAATGATTAACCAGGGCGAGAAGAGGTACAAAATATTCAATTTGAAGAGCAAAAGAACCCTAGGAAATGTAATGTTAGAGCCAAGCCCTGTTCTCAGAAATGAGACATTCAAGGAAAGGCTTAAGGAGAAATGGAATAAAGGAACTTGTGCCCTCAGGGAAGGACCTCACCCAGCTAAATTTGTGAAAAGCAAAGCTTATTCAACAAAGGAAATCATCAACAAGTCAAAGCCTATGCAAATGTAAGTCATGAGGAGGGTCAGCTTTCAGCTCAAGGAGGCTGCAGAACATGGCAGCTCCAACGACGTGATGTGATTCTGGAATTACCAAATAAGATATAAATGTTAAGGGGTTATGGAATATTCTTTCATGGTTAAGGAAAGTTGCAGAGGCCAGGCATATGGCAGGGGAATCCCTGGATTGAGGCCTGGAGAGGCTATTTCATGAAACTTTGAAGGTGAAGCCTGTATTTCATTAGAGACCCCAAGATGTTGGAGATTCAAAAACCATAGGATACCTGCCAAGGAGAGCTACAGACAGAGTATGAGACCATTGAAACTGCAAGTAAATTAATTATTGTAGTTATTAGTAAATATAAACTGTAAGATTAGGCTGGCGGAGTAGCCAGCAGCTTGGCGGAGGAGCAGGCGGCTTGGCCCAAGTGCCTTAACCGGTTGCCTAACTTATCCTGGAGAAAGAGCCCTGGGACCAAGGGTGGCCTACACCACCTGTAACCTAAACTCTGTTAATTAATATTAGTTGTTATATTAGGCCAGTAGAATTAACAGCAGCTTGGCAGGAGCTTCACCTAGGCTTGAGGGGAGTCCAACGACCCGTGACTGCTTGGACTGGGGGCCTATAAGCTGCTGCAGTCTTTTCCCCAATAATTAAATACACCAAGACCTTTTAATGTTTTAATGCTTAGCCCTTAGCTGGGCAGACTCTCAATTAGCTACTCTAAATTAACCCAGATCACCTAATCCCAAACCGCCATGTGCCTGCGATTACCTTCCAGCATTCTCAAGATGTCTGTTTCCTTCTGTATCCCAGCAGAAAGAGAGGGGTTCTATGTGTGTTCTCAGGGTTCCTGTCTAATCTCAGGAAGTCCCGCCTTCCTATACTCTTTCTGCCCAGCTAATTGGCCATAAGCAACTTTTATTAACCAATCAAAAGAATGCCTCAGAAGGGGCAGTAACCAGATCTCATCATTGAATTCAACTTATCAGAAGCAATGATATTAGACCTCAACAGACCAGTATAAGAGAAAGAAATATATTGCATTTGGAAAGGTGTTCTGGGCAAGAAGGTCTCTGATTTGAAAGTCAGAATCCTAAGGGAGACTCTCCCAGTCACAGGGAAGATCAAGGTGGCATCTCTCCAGGAGAGTTCTTTAATTTGGTGCATTGGCCAGGAATTTGCGGCCACCCCAATCTCCAAGAACCCACTTGGAGGTGAGACTTCTGTGTCTTGGGCCTATTTCTGTTGTCTGGTTTGTACGAGATCTGACTTTGTGAAGGTTGCTTTCAATTTTACAGCCTTTTCCGTCTCTTGAGACGGACGGGGTGATCAGGCAGAAGTGCTGGTGGATCAGCAGCTGTGGCCCTGGGAGATGTCCCAGGAGGACAGGGACCCCAGGGACAACTGGGAGGGTCCCATCTGGGTGCCGGGGAGGATACAGTGGTTCTCTTGAGAGAGGGGGCGTGAGAGACCTCCTGGCCATCTCTTTCTCTGGAGTGGTGTTGGCATTCGAGATTGAGAAGGATTTTTTCTTAGTGTTTTTCTGTGTATCTTGTGTTTGTGTTTTGTGTTACTTGTGACAATGGGACAGACCATAAGGACTCCTCTAAGTTTGACACTGGATCATTGGACTGAAGTTAGAACTAGGGCTCATAATTTTTCAGTTGAAGGGACCGTGGCAGACTTTTTGTGCTTTAGAGCGGCCTACTTTTGATGTTGGGTGGTGACCCGAAGGGACTTTTGACTGGACCATTATTTTTGAGGTAAAAGCTATTGTCTTCCAGGAAGGACCAGGGTCGCATCCTGATCAACAGCCATACATTACTGTTTGGCAAGACTTGGTCCAGAACCCACCCCCATGTGTGAAACCTTGGGTAAGAGGGAGAAAGCGAGGCTCCCAAGCCCTGGCACTCCGTGGCATGGAACACTGCTAGTCTTTTTTTTTTTTTTTAACTTTTTTTTGTTTATTTATTATGTATACAGTATTTGCTCTACATATATGCCCAGGCGGATCTCAATGTAGATGGCTGTGAGCCACCATGTGGTTGCTGGGAATTGAACTCAGGACCTTGGGAAGAACAGCCAGTGCTTTTAACCTCTGAGCCACCTCTCCAGCCCGGAACCCTGCTAGTCTTACAGGTCTGGTGGAATCCCTGATGTTTTCTCACCAACCCATCTGGGATGATTGTCAGCAGCTTTTGCAGGTTCTCTTTACCACAGAGGAGAGGAAGAGAATCCTATTGGAGGCACGGGAGAATGTCCCAGGAGACAATGGGACCCCCACTACCCTCCCGAATGAGATCGACGCTGGGTTCCCCCTTGATCGACCAGATTGGGACTTCGACATGGCTGCAGGTAGGGAGTGGCTGACAGTTTTTCCACCAGACTCTAGTGGCAGGTCTCAGAGGTGCGCTTGGCACCCCACCAATTTGGCAAAGGTAAGAGAAGTACTTCAGGGTCCTATTGAGCCACCATCCATGTTCCTTGAGAGGTTGATGGAAGCCTATAGGCGTTACGCTCCCTTTGACCTGACCTCTGAGGGACTTCCCTCTCCCGGGGTCTTTCAGTAGTAGGGTAACTCACCAAAATCATACTTTATTTTGTGTTTATTTGTTATTGTAGCTGTTGGGATGGTGGTTGCTTCATTCATTGTTCCTATTGCTATAGAAATGGTTGTTGTTGAAGGTGATGAGGTCTCCAATTCTGATGAACTCAATGGTGTAACAGTGAAGCAAACACTAGTGTTGTCGAAGAGGCTGAGCTTGAGTCATTGGGTCATGTTAAACTTAATGAATTCAGCAGGAGGAGTCCCAGGAACAATGTCCTGGGTGAGCTGGCCTAGCAGATTGATACCATGGCATTATTCCATCTTTTTTTTCTCTTTTATTTTCTTATTAAAGTTTTTATGAGGCATGGGGTAAAACTTGTGATGGCCCACCTTGCCACATGCTATTTCCCTCTCTGTCTGGGCAGAAGGTATTAATTCTAAGACTATTACTATTCTTATGAAAGTGCAAATCTCTGTAAACATATTTATGAGGAATTTTGTGTGGTCATGAAATATCTGGTGACTGTTCTAAGTCTGATTTAATAGCTTATTCTAAGAGAAAAGAGCTAGTCAATCTTGGTCTAGTATTTAACTCATAGCATACAATTTCAATAGTCTTTTTCAAGGGTGCTATTTTTAGTTGTAATAGTTTGGTTTCAAGCAGTCCATTTCATCTTTATATATTGCCAGCTGCAGTTGGGTTATATGCTAGATGGAAGTCCCATGGTATGACCATAGTCTGGGACCACCTCTAAATTTTAGTTCTTGTAAAGTGTTTCTTGATCTGACTCAATAATTATTGGGCAGCTGCATATGGCTAATAAACACCAGAGTGTGTATATTGTTGCCAGCTTCTCTGGTCTATGACTTTCATTAGCTAATCCAAGCACTGTGCCATCTACAAGGATGTGGGCATATAGGACCCTGTGAGTACTCAAGAGTCCAATGAAATCTATTTGTAGTTTATAATTAAATTGTTTAGGAGACCATGTTATACTTGCTACTCTATGTCTGAATCTAGTTTTAAGTGCTGGACAAAGGTGGCAGTCTCTAATGGCTTGATTACAGGCCTGCCAGGATACTTTGAGGTTCCTTTTTATCAAACTATTAGAAAAAGCATGTGTGCCTATATGTTCCAATGTTTTATGTAACCCTAAGATTTCTTCCTTACTAATTATGCTAACATTTTCAGGTTTCTTAATTTTTCCATCTGGGTTTCTTTTAATAGTTATTCTCATAGGGTTATCCTGACTTAATTTGGTTCTTCATTTCCCTTCATTTTGTGTGGTGTGTGTGTGTGTGTGTGTGTGTGTGTGT